>VZRH01002462.1:1331289-1403742 GCA_013397555.1 Urocynchramus pylzowi
AGTTAGGTGTAAAGATGCGCTGAATAGGTCGCCATCACTTGGGGTCAGGGAAATGCCACCCCCAGACACATAATTAACATGGCTGACTGATTAATTGCCCACTGAAAAATATAACTACCCATGCATTTAAATATTTATTTTCAGGCTCTGGACTTCACTAGTATTCTCTTGTCTAAAAAAAACCCCAAACAATAAAAAAGAGTAGATACTCTTTCTAGAAAGGAAAAGTGTTGGCTGACTTACCATCCTGTGGGATTAATCACAATGCAATTCACATTACAACATGCAAAATAATGTGTGTAATCCAGTCTGACATGAAAAATAGCTAATAACATCCCAAAAGGAAAGAGCTATGAATGGTTCTAATGCCTTAGGAGCAGGGGCAATCTTTAGGAACTCAGCATTACAAGGTGAAGCCTCCAGAGGAAGAAAAAGCTGAGAAGTTGAGTCTCTTCAAAGCCCCCACAGGGCTTTGTTCATTATTGGGTCTGTTCAGAATTATGTTTGTGGGCTGCTCTCTGCAGCCTGTTGTACCAGGTTCAAAGAGGCCTGACCCTGCAGATGTGACTCAGGTACAATAAAGTTGGACCTTAAAAGATAGCTCCCAGTCTTAAAGAAACAGCCTGTATGTCACTACAGTGGTGGAAGGCCTGGAAGCTACAGGTTCAGGGGTTTCACACTGCCTACTCATTGGAAAAGCAGCATCCCCTACCTGGATCTTCAAATGTGCAGGTAGAAATGGAAGGGTAAAGGCCCAACTTAAAACCCAGGTTGTCACTTCCATGCTTAAGGTTGTCCTGAGTGTAACCATGATGTAAGAAGCAGAGGTGAGACTTTGTGCATTTAGACTTCATGCTTCTCATGTAGGCGCTTGTAATTGCCTCTTTCTCATCTCCAGCAGCTTGGGAGGGAAGAAAGACATCTAGTGTTGGTCCTCTGGAGTGGATACCAAAATCAAAAGGTTTTGCTCTCATGGACTAATATCAGTGTCTACTCCATAAATTTGGTTATCTACTCCTTTTCCTGATTTCTAATATCAGGTAATCAGAAACTCCTTCCCCTTGATTAGTGCCCAGCAATACCAAGGGTGATGAACAGTGTGTGAGCATTGAACTTCCTGAACAGAAAAGCATGTCAATTTTTCATAGCAATGCAAGAATGAGAAAAGTATGGTATTTTCTGTAGACATGTTACCAAATGCCTGAACAGCTGAGTGTTTATGGGGAGTTTTAAGTAATTTCTTTGAGCTGGAGTAAGTGAAACATAATCGTTAATTTCTTCTCTCTTAATTATTGCTGGAATAGACCATCAGTAAAGATGTGTCTTTCTGTGCACCCTGTTGAATTAAAAATTTCCACAGTTGCTTTTGGGAGCAAAAAAACCCAAAACCATGTGGGGGCTAGATTGCACTCTCAGATGTAGACAGAGGACTTCTCTGGGGCTTCTGGAAGCAGAGTTTGTCAGCTGGTGTCAGGGGGAGCTGATCTCATGCTTATTTGATGGCAGAACGTGGCTATCAAACTGCTGGTGTTTCCCAAATAATCATTGGTGAGCAAAGGCTCCAGAGCTCTGTTCTATCAGATGGATCACACACATTTCCAGACAAATGTTTTGGAAGTGGCTTCTAAAGGGACAGGAAGAAAAGCCTGAAGTAGAGAATAAGGGGCTGGCCTTGATCTGGCAGTGTGACATGAATTCAGCAAATCAGTGAGAGCTGCCCAGTGTCTGCCACGGGAATGGTTCAAGTGGCTCCTAGTGCAGGTCGGAGAACTCCTCTTGCCGGAGGGGACAAAGAATAGCAGTGAGGGAATACTTGCTATTATAAGCATGCTGGCTACTGGCCGGCCATGTATTAGCAGTTCTGGAGCTGTGAAGCCATATTTCCGTGATAAAAGTGGAAAATAATACCTTTATGGAGATTACCTCAACCTTGCAACTGCCCTGCAGTTCATTAGAGCGATTGCTTTTGAATCATTTAAGGCAAAGGGTGAGAAGGTGGTGCTGGTGCCTGAGACAACTACTTAGAATAAATTACTAAAGTTTGGAGGCAACTGTGGTTTTTTTAACATTCACCCATTGTTCAGGGGCTTCTGAGAGTGGCACTTTTCTTCTAGCTGGGTGTTTGACTCACCCATGAAGTGGCAGTGACATTTAGAAGCAACTGAGTTTAAGGCATCCCAGCTCAGAAGCCACTTGGAGCACAATGCACCCGTTAAAGATGTTAGGGTGGTATTTGTGTGCTCCTGAAAAAGAAGGAAAGACCATATTGTCTCCTGAGAAAGCAGTTTTATGGGATTCTTGTGTATAGCAGCCACAGAAGCAACCCACTAGCTGAAGGCTTTCCTGCTTGATTGGTTTTAAACTACAAACAATATTCAGAGATACCCCACTTCTTTAACTACTTTCAGCACTGGTTGTGACCAAAGTCAGGCACAAAGGTACTAAGGGCTTCCTGTGCATGCATAACTTTCATGTTAGTCCTCACACGGAGAGGGGAACATGGCCATAATTGCAAGGGTAAAATATCAAGCAGAGATTTCTTTCCTTAAAGACAATTGTGCTTGTTTCCCCTCCTGCTAATTATATCCTATAAATCCCCTACTCTCCCAACTCAGACAGTAACATTTTGTTACCTACATTCTGTCAGTAGACTTTACAAAGATCTCTAACACATGTTATAAAAGTTATTGCTATAGTACTATATATAACAGCTTTGCATAAGAGAATAGAGGGCTGCCACATTTAGAAAATGCAGGTGCTATGTAAGCCCCTTTCTGAAAGAAAGAACTTAGCTCAGTTTCCTTTGAAGAACCAGAGACTTGAAATTGAAAACTGTATTAATGCCATTGTCTCCTTGTATCAGCAGGTTCCAGAGAGATTCCTGGAAGTGGCTCAGATCACGTTACGGGAGTTTTTCAATGCCATTATCGCAGGCAAAGATGTTGATCCTTCCTGGAAGAAGGCCATATACAAGGTCATCTGTAAGCTGGACAGTGAGGTCCCTGAGATTTTCAAATCCCCAAACTGCCTACAAGAGCTTCTTCATGAGTAGAGAGTTCAGCAGCTATTTATGAATGTATGAAAGTAGCAGTCCCCTTCTGATGCCCAAGTCATGTGTGTCTCTATTTTAATTTCATATATATGTGTATCGCATACATATATATATGTACATGAAATTAGACTGATCCCTCCTGGATATAAGGTTTTGTTCAGTTCCAAGGGGATGGTTATTTTACTTCAGCCTTTGGTTTACTTTTGCCCGAGACCCTTAACATTTGAAGAATCAATGGGGTTAATTTTCAGGGAGAAGAGTTTGGAAGCGTGTAAAAGCCTGTCTTAGCAAGTTAGGGCATTATGTTTAAAAATGCTTGGTCAGATTTATTGCTTGCTGCAAAGTGGCATTTTGTCTTGGTGAGACTAATGTCATGGCACAATACTACAGACAATGAAGTTTATATTATGTTTATACTGCTAAAGGTCTGAACTCTGTGGAGCCATTTCATAAGCTTTGAGCTTTTTTATTTGTATTTATATACTTTTTAATCAAAAACTAGATTTTCTTTCATACATCAGAAGAATGCATCTGTTTTAGGTACTCACTCCAAGAAGTGACACCCAAAAAAGCAAACCCTATGCTTCATGTGCTCCTTACAAAAACGACAGATACCCTGCACCAGTAACCAACATGCCAGGTTCTTGTTTCTCTAAATTGCAGCAAGGGATGTTTGCACAAATCAAATACTGTTCTTGCAGGGTTAGGCCAGTAATTCATGCACAATGTCGTATCAACCACACTAATTTTGGAATATGGTCAGCTTACTAAAGCGGAAGCATTTCACTCTCCATAGAGTAAAAATGAAACCTTCAGCATCGTATATTGCCATGTCTCAGTCTTACTTTAAGTGGCATTAGTCCCTAAATTTATTATTTTCTTAGTCCATTCTGCCCCCCAAGATTCCCTTTCCAGCATACAAAGTTTCCTGTCCATATTTGACATCTGTCCTGAAAAGCACTTTTTGAATGATCTTAGATACAGCGGAAGAGTCTTCACTTCTCAGTGCTGAGGCAAAGGAAAGAAAAGAAAAAGAAAAAAAAAAGACTTTTTTGTAGCTATAAAATTTAATTAGTGTTTTCCTAATCAGAAGAATAAAAATTTCATTTTCATAAAAATCTAATTGAGCATTATACAAAAAATCACAGTGTCCTCCTGGCTATGCAGGGTTCAGATAGCCAAATTGGATTTTTAAAATTACAGTAAGTGCAGCTTAAAAAAAAAAAAAAAAGAAATAAAAAAATCTGTTTGAGCAATGTGGCTGCACTTGTCTTCTGAAGCTGGAGCTAGTGGTGACCAAAACCTGAGCTACAGTGTAAAGTCCCTGATGGATCTGGGTTTGCCTGAATGCTACACCACGATATGGCAGAAAGAAAGAAAGCTAGCTGCTAGTTCTCATGCTTTCTTCAGTGGCTCTCCTTTCTCATGTTTTCAGAAAGACATCATCTCCAGAAGTTTGGGGGAAGGTTGAATATGCTATGGCACACTGTATTTGTCATTTTCTTTGTCGTCTTTTGTACGGATGCAGTAAGAATTTATTGTTATCATCAATAGTATTTTCCCCTACATAATTCAATCTAAATCTAGAGGAAGTTCCTAATTAGTCCTGAATTATATTTATGCCATTGAGGATATTGGTATCTTCTTTATTTTAAAATTACATTTTGACTTTGGAGAGTGAAAGTTTACCCATGTGACTAAAGAGCTGACCTGATCATTGCAATTTCACTTCATTTACAAATACTGCTGATAGACAGAAATGTATGAAAGCAATTATTGTTAGCAGAAAGCCTTAAAAACCTGCTGACTTCAAATTAAACAGCACAATCCTCCGATTCTCTGTCATTCTTTTCAAGCACTGGCAGTATCTGTGGAGTATAGGCAATGCAGACAATAGCATGGGATGAAGTGCCAACATTTTCACTATGCATTAACAGCAAAACAAATCTTGATCTTAGACTCCCTGAGAGTACCTAATACTGTACGTATCCTTACAGTAGACAGGAATTTTTTTTTTCTTTCTTTTATTTTCTTACATTTTATTTCATTTTATTTTGTTCTTTTATTTTCTTACATTTTATTTCATTTTATTTCGTTTTCTTTATTTCATTTTTCCTTTTTTTTTCTGTGTGTGTGCATGATTTGGTAAACATTACACTTCATAAAGATGTAACTCCAATGAATTCTGAGTAAGAAAGGATGAAAATTGTGTTCATGCACTTTTTTGATTTATGGGAAGAAGTGGCATAAAATGCTCAAGTTTTAATACAGTAAGTTCATCATTGGCATACCATCAAATGCAAAATATTACTTTGCATTGTCACCTTGGACATAAGAAAGCAAAGCCATACTTTATTCATACTATGTGGACATACTACTAGCTACCATCTCAACCTGTGATTTTACCGTTGCTTTATATTATTATTATTATTATATTATTATTATATTATTATTATTATTGATATTAATATTATTATTATTATTTGGCTGCAATGGGATTCACATAATCTAAATAAGTGAAATTGTGTACTCAACACTTGATGTTGTTGCATTTATTTATTTATTTATGGGTAGTATAATCTCAATAGTAAATGAGGCATAGGAATTAGGAATAGAAATTTCATCTTAAAAGCAAAATAAAAACCTCCTTGGTCTGAAAAAGGAATAAATTATAACTTCTTCATTTCAGTTATGTGATTTTTCTGCATTTTATAGCCATATTGCCTTTGTGCCTCCCAATTCACCTAAAATTACAAATACATGGCATAGCTTGTACTAAATTCTAAGTAGAATCCAATCCAGTTTCTTTTAAATTATCTCAAAATTATTTCATTAAAAATGGCTAAAAGGCAGGAGGCTACTTTTATTGTAATGAAAGGTTTACATAGGAAAAGAATTTCAAAATCCATGTAGAAACCCCATTTTGCCATTCATTTACTGCTAATTCAGATTTATTTCTGCATATAAACTTGAGGTTATAGTCTGTGCCTAGACCTTAAATGCACCAGCGGAAGGATAAAAAAAATCCTTCAAAATACCAGTTTTTCCCCCACAAGTACAATTGTTCTTGTGCCTTCTGTGGCTTACAATTTTCATCTTTCAAACTTTATTTTTCAATTACTACAGCTGCAATAAACACTGACTTTTTTTTTTTTTTTCCCGGCTGTTTGACATAATGTTGATAGCTATGCATATTTTGTGTCTTTTTAAAAATTAAAAAAATAAAAAAAACAAAGCAGGAGAATACGTTTTTGAAGAAGAGAATTTTTAGAACAGTTTGATAACGCAAATTATTTTTTCTCAATTGTTTGAGCAGCATTCGAGTTTTGAAAATTCTTGTAGAAGCCAATTTTTTGTAACTGTGGTGCAAATCTTGTGTTTTCTTAGCCTGATGAAAAGTAGTATAGAAGCAATATTTCATACGTGACATATGTGCATATACAGATACGTATGTGGTCTCACACACACAGGACAACATGTGTGGGCATATGTATGTATATTTACACTAAAACACACACACACACACAAAAAAAGGCGTATGAAGTGAAAAGCTTACCTTTTTCCTATCTAGATTAAGAACCTATTTTAGACATTTGTTATGTTTTGTGAAAAGAATGTTCTATTTGAAACTACAAAACATTTAATTCTTACTGTATCTCTGGTTGTTTAATGGGAACGTTTCACATTTAATGGTAAACACGTGGAAGATGTTAGAATGTAGTAATTATTTAAGGAAGTGTTCACCCATGTATTCCTGAGGTTTGCTTTGTGCCTCTGAGTATTATTTAATTAAAGTGTTTTAAGTTTGCAGAATCTTTGTTACTGTACCAGGTATGTGGGTGAACATTGAAAATCGAGGGGAACTTTTATAAAGCAATGTAAATATTCAACCTTACGTCTGTTCTTGCATAAAGACATAAGATTTTAATAACTACATTCTAAAAACATCTGTTGAATTTATAAGAAACACTACAGTAACTGTGTAGATAGTTGAAAGCATTCTTGAAAATCCAGCTCTCTACTTTTAAAAGTTAAGTCTCTTTCATCAGATGTCAAGGGAATGGGTAATACAGTTTCTGTAAAATTGCAGAATTTTTTTCTATGTATATGAAGTCAGTTAATAGAAAAATGTTTTTTTTCCACAGGTTAATATTAATTAAGAAATAAAGGTGAAGATTTTGTGGCTTTAAAGATAGGATTTTCACCAGCAGCATTGAAAGATTATACATATATATATATACAGAAAGATATATATATATATATATATTAAAAATGGAAAGTGGTTTACAAAACCCCCAAAATGAGCACTGTACATGAGAAGTGAAAGCAAAAACTATATTTGCCATGTGTATTATATAGCAATCATTGGTGTTAATAGTGCAAATGTTTCCTTCTGGTACCAACTCTGTGTTTGAAAATTCCAATACGCATTGTTTTCAAAAAGCTCCCCTTAAGGAATGTAACTGGTTTATATGAGTAAGCAGTTACTGTATTGCACTTAAATGTTCTGTTGAAGGAAATGCAATTTTGTTTTCTGTAGAACTGTTGGTTGTAAACCATCTATAAACTGAAGCTAAAAATGCTCATATTTAGAGCTGGGATGAAAACTGGTATTTAACCTTTGTATCTTCTTAGGAATATCCTTTTTAGTGTATGAAAGGTGGTGGCACTATGACTTTATTCAGTCTTTTCATCTGAGCCACAGTCACCTCTCTCCCAAAGCAGCCACCTTCCAAATGCACAAATACTGGGATATGTAGAAACAAATCTAGAAGAAACAGTGAGCTTACATTTTTCTCTAAAATCCATACCTTCTGCATTAATTGTACCACTCGAGTGAGATAGCAGACAAACACAATAACCATCTCATTACCATATAACATCTAAGAGTCAGAAACTAAAAAAGGAGGGGGGGAAAGCCTCTTTAGGTTGGTTTTAATGCTGCCCAGAAGAGTCAAAGGTTAAGGTTTAAACTGATATTGTCCCAGCCATTACTCATATGTATATAGTTACAAAAGTGACAAAACACTGCCTTTATATTATTTAGCAATATGTTGTAAATAGCATTATTAAGCTCTTTTTTTTTGTAATAAAGACCCTTTAATTTGAAGATAGTACAATAACTGAACTGATAAAGTCAATTTTTGATTTTTTTTATTTTATTTTTTAGCTAGAGGCAATTTCAACTGTGGATTTTTTTGTTGTCGTCTATTGTTCTGAAGACTTTGCATAATTTATTGGTTTAATTTATCCTAATTTATTTGATGAAGGTGTACAATTTTGTATTACCAAGGATGTACTGTAATATTAATTGATGACAAGATAAAACAATAAGACTCCCCTGTCCGTTTGGAAAAAAAAGGTGCAGTAGACAATTGATTGAAAAAAAAGTTACAATTCTAGCTTGGCAGCTACTAAATTTAAGATAAACACAGGAAAAATGTTTGGGGGGGGTGGATTTTATTTTGTGTGTTTAAAGCTTTTGTATACTCTCCAGACTTTTACCTTTTTGCTTTGTACCACTTAAAGGATACAGTAGTTCAATTGCCTTGTGTGCCTTCCATCTTCTCTAAACTGAATGTATGTGCAGTATATATGCAAGCTTGTGCAAAATAAAATATAAATTACAAGCTCATTGCCATTGTTTACATTTATTTCCAAAAGTTTATGTTGCCCCACATCAAGAGGTGAGCTCCTGAACCTCTTGGCTGTGGCCAGGCTGTGCCTAACACTGTAGTCCTCTGAAGGTTTTCTTCTCCCCTTAGTTCAAATTATTTATTAATGAAACTACCAGCCCTCTTGCAAAATGGATATAATGATTTATGGCCTCGGTGTCCTACCTCCAGCGCAGTGCCGGTTGAGATAATGAATGTTATTTTGCAATAGTCTATCTGCCAAGGAATAACTCCCTGGAAGAGACCTGTTATGTCTGAGGCATAGACAGCCCTTTAAATTAAATGGAGTCAATGTGAGCTATTTTGTTTGTACTGTTTAATCATTTCCTGGGTGTACCTGCCATGCTGGTGTCCTGCAACAGGGGGTTCCTCGAGCTGGGTGAATGCAGGGATAGTGCTTGTTGAGCTGTGGTGGTTCACATTTCATTCACATGTGTTACTCTTGCCAGACTGGCCCTGTTAATGGTAGATATCAGTGGCCAGATATCATCCTCTGTTCTCATTGTTACAATCCATCAGTCATGGGTCTCTTCTGTTTCAAGCTGAGTACTCACTAGCATTATATAAAGCTACTCTGTTCCTACACAATTCCTCAAAATGTATTTGTTCGTGGTTTCTCGTTTGCTCTTTGCTGTGTCTGCTGTTTCATATGTATCTTAAAATTCTGGGGGTGAGTGGACCTTTGATTTACATGATTGATTGTGTTTCAGATACGAAAGTTCTCTTTTTGGCTTAGGATTGGTGCAGATGGCAGTAAGACTGTAGCTAATTTAGATTGCAAAATCCTGCAAGACTCTTCTGATTTTTGAAGGAGAAGCATTTTAAAAATATATTTTGATCTGAGGTCATTTATTTTCAGTATCTTCCCTGATTCAGCCTCAGGACACCAGAGCTGAGCTGGAGCCTGAATCCAGCTTTAGCTTCATTGTAACAACCAAATAAATACTTCATATCTGCAACAGCAGTTAAAACTCCATGTATTTTTATACAACTGGAATTGCATTTGTTGGGCCACATCAACACAAGGTGTAAAGGAGGTCTGTGGGAGGTCATGAGGTTACATCCACATAACTAATAATCATTTAAATGAGAGATCTTCTCTGGTTTTACTGCCAACACATTGCCTCCCCTAGTTACATCCATCCACATTACCAAACCAACATGCTAAAATAATTTTTGTCTTAGTCATCAAGACTTAACTAGATGAGGGAGAGGGACATCATCCTCAGGTACCCAGTTAATGGATCAAAGGATCTGAGCTGTATGGGTAATTGCCAGCTCACTCTCTGTGCCTCTATCAGTTTTTCTCTCAAATATACTGGTTCTATGAAATGCAGGACACTGTTTGCCATTTTACCCTGCAGTGGAAAGCACACAGATCTCTAAATAAGAAATCCTAGTTATTGGCATCTCAGACTACTGCAGGAGTTCAGAGCTAGACTGGAACTTGGCAAGTAGTCCCTGTCATTGCAGAGGGCCAAATCAACTTTCCCAGGCTTCAAGCACCCTGAAATGATCCAAGTTCTGCAGATCTGGCCATCTGTGCTTGGAAATCCTCAGTTCCCCTAATACCTGGAATTTTTACAATAAGAAAGATACTATGTTCTAGCTTAAAAACAATAAGGAAGACATGAATTATCCCTGAGCAAGGCAAATAATTGAACAATTTTATGTCACTGAGACCATCACTAGCAACTGGGGTCTTTTACTCATCGCATTACTGAGCAGCTGAATGTGGAAGACTGCATTTTGTCATTTGAGAGCCTGAAAGGGTTAATTGCTCTCATTTTCTTGGTCTGTACCCTTATTTATGCCCAGTCTAGGTTGTGCCAACACAATTTCTATGGAGATGATCCCTTCTGATCCAGTCTTCCCTCTTTGTTGGGAGGGAAAGGGAGAGTGGCAGCACACGACTGACTGCGTTTGGGAAATAATGGCAAATACGTCCCTCACTCTTTGCAGTGGCTTGCAGTGCTCCCCCAAACTCATCTTAGTGACTCTTAAAATGTGGCATTGTGTTTGTTTTAAGGGCATAATATGCAAAATTAAATCTTTTCTAAATTCTATTGTTGAATGGGGATGGAGGGCTCCCAGGATGAAGGCAGAGCTGCTAGATAAAAAGGGCTGGGGGGTAAGAGGGTTATTTCCCTGCCTGGTCCAAGTGTTTGACCCTCGGGGCACATTGCAGGGCCTGCCTGTTCTCCCAGCTTCTCACTGGGCAGGGGCATTTGGAGAAGCTGCCTATAAAAGCTTGATAGATTGGTGGGTGCAGAAAATCCATCAATTGCTACAATGGCCATTTTTGTGTACGGTTTATTAGGACCACAACCATACCTGTACCTCAAAGAGATGAAAGAGGTATCTTTTATTTAAATATTGAAATATTTTAGACGCCCAAATGAATGCTTGTTGGCTTAGGTTAGCCTGACTGTTTGCAGAGCTGCAGAGCAGAGTGAGACACTGACTCACCTTCAGAGAAAGGTCCCCCCACCTCACTCTGCCCAGAGTCTGAGAGGCTGTGATTGCATTTTCGTGAATAAATCCTAGGCAAGTGAATAGTGGTACTTTCCCATTTATTTGGGAATCAGTGTGAAAAAACAAACAAACAAACAAACAAGCTATTTGCTTCACAACAAAACACATGAAAATGAACTGCTGTTCGTACCCAAATGCAGTTAATTGCATGCACGGTTTAATTTTATTCTTTAAAATTAGGCTTAAGGTTGAGTCTCTATCAAGGCAAAGGAAAATAAAAACTGAGAAAGATGGCACAGATAGCTAAAGAAATAATACTGGCTCCAATGTAAATATGTTTGTGGTTTGCAAGAGACCTGCCAGTCAAGCAGCTGTGGGAGGTAACAGGGGAGAACGCATGAGAGGAAAAAGTCTTGTGGCAACAGTGGCCAGTTTCATTATGGCCACTGCCAGACTGTGAAACAACTCTGGGGGCTTGAAATCCTATTGCCTATTAAAACTGGGCATGACAGCTCTTTTTTATGCTTCACCAACCAGAGATGGAACAGTGTCCTAGGGGAAATAAGGAAAAATATTTATTACAAGTGTTTAACACCTTTTAGTACAAAACAACCCTAATATGCAGCACTCAAGGATAATTCATGCCAGCACATGTAAAACCAAGGGAAATCGTTTATCAGCTCAATAATTTGGTCAGAGCTTTTAAAGGAAGAGATGATGCTCCCGTCAAAACCATAAGGCCAGATTTCTCTGAAGTGGAGGCACTTTTGATTTTTTTTTTATATTATTTTTACAATTTCTCAGTAATCCACACAAGGCTCTGACAACACACTCACCCCAGGGACTGCATGCCTGCCTGACTCAGGCTGAAATCTGGCCATTCAGACTGAGGGTTTACCTGCCCCTCATGCATGGCAGTAGTTGTTGGCATATTTAAGAAAGCCAGAGGACAGTCAGGGTTGGATCTTGAACAACACACGAGGCAGAGGTTTAAACTGCTTCAAAGGCTTATCTGAAAACCAGAGCTTGTCTCACATTGCAAACCTTCTGGAAGCATAAGGACACTCGGGTAAAGGGGTGTATTTTGAATCTTTCCTAATAAAATATGTGTGTTTGGAAGTGGTAAATTAGAAAATGAGCTTCACTGCTTTCTTGCACAAATATATGGATTGTGACTTCCCAGCTTTGGGAGAAACCTAGAACTCAGGCGGGGGGAGCTCCACCAGTCGCTGAGCGCCACAGGGAAAAATCTCGAGCACTTTCAAAAGGCTGCTCCCAAATCTATTCCTACTCCGTGTCCCCATTTTGTAGGGAGTGAACTGGAGATGCAGGATGGTGGCACCATGTCCCCAGGACCCCCACCTGCCCACTGCAGAGCTGGGAACAGCTCCTGCTCCCCAGCCCGGGCGGGCGCTGCCAGCCCCACGCGTTACTCATTAACGCCCGGTTACTGGTTAACAGCCCGCACACGGGGGTCCTGCACGGCCCTCCCAAAGACCCCGGGTTACATTGCACAATCCACGAGCTGCTGCCCTGCCAGTTTTATCTCCTAGCTGAAATCTTGCTTCCTGGCATCCTTTTGCATCTTTGTGAGTGGCCAGTATGTTAAAATACTGTTTACCCGGCCATTTGCCTTCCCAGAACGTGGTGGGGAAACCGCGGAGGAATTGGAGAAGCCCATCCATGGCAAGGATGTCCCCCTGCCTGTGAGTCAGGTTTCTCCCTCCCATCAGGGAGAGCCTCCTGCTTAAATGGTGTTTCTGCCCTTCCAGAAATTTCCAGAGTGTTCAGCAGCCTTTAACCGGGGCCATGGCCGGCTGCTGGTGGCTGCACAGGGTGGCTGACCCAGAGATGGCAGGGAAAGAAAAGGTCAAGGTGTGCTGTGGTGAGGCAAGGGCAAAACCCAGCTCTGCCAGAGAATGACCCTGTGCAAAGGCTGGGCAGATGGGTGCTGCCTGAGGCCACAGAAGCTGCTCCCTGCTCGGGACAAAGGGCCCCAAAGCCAGTGGCCAAAAGGCACCCAGGGAGTGCTGGAGGACAGCAGTGGCACAGCGGTGGGGTGAAGCTGGTGCCCAGTGGCAGGCACCCCTGCCCTTCACACAGCTCTCTCCCTGTATTTCCAGATTTCAGATTTTCATTTTTTACTCTTCTCACATCTCTTTGGAGGAGGAAAGTGAACAGGGGTGGCGGTGGCTTTGACAAGGTGAACATGGCAGCAGCCGCAGCAAGTAGGCACGTGTGCTGTCCCCAGCAAAATACAGCAGCCCAGTGATTCTGGATACAGTGTTACATCACTTTCAAAATTCAGGCTTTATCCAAAACATAGTACTCTTTTTGTATAGATAATATCAGTAATATATAATAACTATTATTGTTATTATTAACCTTAAGGAACTTTGTTATTCCATAAATAGAAATAAAGTGTAGTTATCCTTAATCTGATTTCAAATGACCTGAAAAGAGGATCAAAAAAGTGCAAGAGAGCTGTACAAAAAGGGAGAAAATGGCAAGTGGGGGAAGGGGGGTGAGGGTGTTGACTGTAAAAGAAAGAAAATTATACCAATTCTAGCACTGCTGGAAAAACGTGAAAGTTATTGCCGCACAAAGAACCTCTTGAACTGCTCTGCCTTCCAAAATTTCTACTGCACTCTCTGCAGTTACTTGTGTATGGCAGAAGCAGCATCTTTGTATTATATGAACAGTCTGCTTCATAATCAAATACCATCTGTCGCTACATCTGAACTTGTTTTCAACATCTGTGCGTTCTGGTCTTAACAAAGCTTTAAAAACTAATTCAAAAACTTTCACAGATCACTGACTAAATATGTACATTTACCATCTTTCATATTGGTTTAAAATATTTCTTCTATAGCTGCATCCCCTTGGCTGGGAATAGTTAAGATGTATACACTGAGTTGCTTTATTAAGCTTATTTTCTAATGGCCTTGGGTAGCCAAGTGCAAAAGAGGGACACTTGCTCAGGCACCGAGAGGACCCATCATATTCTTTCTTGGTGCCAATACAGTCCCTTTCTGCCAATGAGAAACCTGAAAGTTGATCAGCTACCATACCCCAATTACTCAAAATGACACTACAGATAAAACTGCAACCAAGGGGAGAATCAACTGTATGGCTTATATGCTGCTAAAGTGTGTCTGAACAAATGGTGAAGTAAAATCATGAGAGCCCTCAGGAGGATAAGTACGTTGTTACTTTGCACATGCTTCAGAAATGTGAAGTACATCTTTACAGAACTTTTGGCCAACCCCCTGGCAGATGTTGACCAGTTTTGCTTATGTATACATCAGTTGCAGAACACTAAAACAGAGATTGGAAATTTTAATTTAGTCAAGGCAGTTGGGCTAAAATGATGGCTTTTGTTGAAACCATTAAATAGAGCTGCCTAATGAAGTACAGTACAGCACTGGCAAACCGAGCCCTGATGAGATGCAGCAGCTTCCAAACTGCAGCCCTGCAAAAGGGAAGAAGGAAGCTTGCAAGTCTTTAACTAAAGTGGAATGGCGACAGCCCTTGTAAAGCTGCGTTTGATTTTGTGTTTGAGGGCAGATGCACTTGTACATTATCGCCCTGACATTTTAACCATTAGTTGGAAATGTGCCGTTGCAGTTCCTGCCATATATTTCTCAATCCTATTTGTTAGAAAGTGAGCTAATAGACAGTGTGATGAAGTGATCATAAATTCACTTTCAAAGGGCATTTGGGTTCAGAGCCTAAAGATTGAATATGGCAAATTCTTAGGCATGGGGAAGAGGGTGGGGGCCAGGAGGGTCATTCTCACTGATGGGTTCAGTGATTGATTCCACTACAGAACTATATTTGCCCTTTACTTGGCTGTTTAACACAGAATAGCTATAATAGGTTCCTGATCCATTATTCCTCTTCTTCCTAGGGTCACTATGAAGTGAAAGAAAATATAACCTTGGCTGTAATAAAATAAACTTTAGCATTATCAGGTGTTTGGAAATTGGAAGGTGTCTGATTGCTTTATACAGGATGGACACAAACACACACACACACACACACACACACACACACAAAGGGTTATAATATAATCCTCAGTGCTGCCTCTGACAAATGGTTATTACCATTCAGTATTGGTTTTTCGTTCATGCAATAATATGGTGCCATGCAAGTCCACACAGCCTTGAAATTCTTATTATTATACACAGACTTCCAAAAATCACATGCAGAATGCTGCTCTTTTAGTGGTGATTAACAGCATTTTTTTTAAAGATAGGTGGCTTAGAACAAAATTTGCTTTGAGAGAGAAAAAAATTATCTGAAAGGCAAGATGAAAATGAGTGTTTTAGCACAAGGCAGCCCCAAAATATTTTCAATAATTAGAAGAGACTTATGTTCCATTTCACTGTTTTATGTGTTATATAGTATAGAGCAAGTGCCACTGTAGTTAAGTGTTTGTCAGCATTTCCCTTGTAAATCCTGGTTTTCCAGAGGGTTGCTATAACTTGCCAATTTCAAATCGCACTGGGCTAACACTCACTATCCACATTGTCAGCCCAGATGCAAATTTCTGTTGTTGTTATTACCAAAAAATGAAATCAAGTGAAGCTGCTGGTTTTTAGTTCATGGCAAAAGATGATGGTTGGGAAGTGGGGGATGGTGGTGGCTGGTGTGCTTTTTTTTTTTCCCCTGTTGCTCATCATTGGGATTTTGTTTCTGCAATGGTCTGATTCAAATGGGTTTGCTTTGAAAGGGATGTGAAAGGATATTTTTTTGTACACCCCAAAAAATAAGTCACACATAGAAGACTCAGGCAGAGAAGAGGGCAGTGTTCTTATCTGGTACAACTTGCTCCCAGCCAGGCAGCTGGTATCCAGGGGTACTCCTACTGATCCCATTCCAGGCTTGGGTTCTGCATCATAAAGGCCTTAACATGCTTATAAATGTCCATTAAGCATCTGAATCCTGCAAGAAAACACAAAATTAGTTGACTCAGCTGGGGCAACTCCTATAGATCACAGGATCAAACCCTTGTCTAGTCCTCCCAGACTTTGGGGCCAACTTTTGGGATCCTTACAGGACCTTGTAAACAGAACCATGAAGAAGGGGCCAATCCTTCTTCAACGTCCCCAAAACCTACATGATCCCACAATTGGCACAGGAGAGCACAGGCCTTCGGGGCTGCAGTCCCAAATGTTCTCTGCTTGGCAATGGAGCAAGGGGTGCCTCCTCCACTTTTAAGTAATTAAAATTAATTTTCCAACTTAAAAAAAAAGAATTGCTGTCCTCTTATTGATTATTTTACTATTTAACTCCTGATTAGGTTTTTTTTTTTATGCTGGAGAAGGCTGTACTGAAATGTTCTTGACTGCTTTCCTCTGTGGGTGTAGCCCTCCACCCCTGTGAGGCATAAACATGTGAATCCAGACTAAAATCAGATTTACACCAGTACAGGAGTGTATTATAAGTGGAGAAACAGGCTAAGGTCAAAGGTTTGCGTTGAGGAGGAGTGCACTTGTAGATGTTTACAAATCTAGATGTTCTCTGCAAGTAAAGAAACAGGGAGTCCCTGGGTGAGCAGTTGGGACTATCAGCTCTAGGGAGGCTAAAAACCTGGTAATGCCACACTCCAGCTGCCTGGAGAAAGACAATTTAAGGAATATGTTCATATCACTTGGAAGACACACACAAATCCTGTAGTACTTTTAAATCAGCCGATGTGACTTGCAGAGCTGGCAGCTGGGGAGTTTATCTTGCTGGGCGGGCTGGGGTGTGGCTGGTGATATTTTTGGTGCTCTGGGCTGAGAGACCAAGGTCAGCAAAAGAGACTATGACATTAGTAGTGTTACAACAGCTCACATCAGGTGAGGTTTCAGTCTGTGCACAGTAGCAGCAGGTTATCTTTATAAGCCATTGCTCAGGTGCCTCCTCCAAGATCTGCACTTATCAGAGCTACCCCATACACCACTTCAGCATAGAATACAAGGGCTGTATTAGTCACAAACTGTTTTCCCCTCCTGGAAAAATTCTTAGGTAGATTCCACTTGAAAACAAAGGGC
This sequence comes from Urocynchramus pylzowi, assembly GCA_013397555.1. Taxonomy (NCBI): domain Eukaryota; kingdom Metazoa; phylum Chordata; class Aves; order Passeriformes; family Fringillidae; genus Urocynchramus; species Urocynchramus pylzowi. Next base: position 1,348,533 of record VZRH01002462.1, read on the forward strand.
AATTCCCTGCCTATTTAGTGTTAAGTCAGAATGCCACTTTTATTCTATATCCAAGCCCCAAATTTCCATATATTGATGCATTCCACCACAAAATTCAAGCTTCAAGATTAGAGGACCCCAGCTAAATGTCAAGATATTTCCACACAAAAGAAACACTGGATTTGTCCTCTATGTAAGGCACACAGCAGATAAAACCAATAATACCTTATCTCCTCCCATGACTTCCTGGCCAGGAGCAGCAGCAATATATATTAAGATATCAATTGACTGTTTATAGGATTAAGTAAGGAATAGCTGAAATCAGCCCTTGCTTTTATTTGAGTTTAATTCATCCAGTCAGAGATCTGTGTGGTAACCACCTATAATAAAGTAATAATAGCCATAATAATAGAGCTTTGCACTTTTACAGCATCTTCCACTGAAAGTTATCTTTGTGCTTCATAAACATTACTCTTGCATCCATTCCTTCAATTCTTTTACTTTCTCCTCATCTTTATCTGTGGAATCCACAGTAATATGATAGCACAGTTGGCCTTATGAATAAATTAAGGCGAGCTGTTACTTCAATGAAATATAGAAAGAGCATGGTAAAGTTATGTGAAAAATATGAGAGAAATTCAGTAGTCTAGAGACAGTATATATTCATTTTGCTAACATATTATGTGCTCAGTTAAGGATAAAAGAAAATCCATACGTTTTGCTAGGTTCACTGATATTCTTCTGTTAAAGGAACATAAATCAACATGCACCACTCAGCATGTTGGGTTTCTGAGGCACAAAATAGAGAGGAAGAAAAATATCAGTGAAGAAAGTTTGGAAAGACATGGGTTCTGTTTCTTTAGAACAGATAATATTTTCTAAAATCTCAGTCTTATGAACATATATTTCACACCTGAGTAAATCACAGCATTGAAATGTGGCAGGAGATGTAGGCATGGGGTTGCAATTTGAAACTCCCCAGAACAGCAGGGCTCCCTTCATCTAGGGTTATAGGGCAACTAGCTCACTAAGCACAGTTATGAGACAAATAAGAAATACTAACAAATACTGACACAGGAATTGTATTCAGTGTCTTGAACCGACTTCAAAACAAGGAAAGAAGATGCTATTTTCTCCAGGAAATTCATCCCTGGAATCTTAGCCTGTTTCTGGTGGAAAACTTCCTAGAGAGAAATTCTCTCCAAGTGGATAGCAGCACAAAGCCCATATAGCACTAAGCTTGTGGTAATGGCTTCTTCTATTTCAGTGCTTTAGTGTAAAGTGAAAGGTAAACAAAATTTAAAAGATGAGGACAACACCTGAGAATGCATAAAATTATGCAAGCAGGCAGATTTGGGAGAAAATATGCACAGCACAGAGGAATTTTGTAAATGGAAAGGGCTTCTAAGCAGGAAAATCCCAATGTTCCACCAGTATTAGAGCCCTTTCTTCTCTTGCACTGTGTTAGGTTTGAAGATTCTCTCCACAAAGAAGCTGGTTCCTCTATGACTAAGTGGCCATTTCCATTGCTGAGTAAATCCAGGATGTAATTGAGCATGGTGAAATACTGGGAGCGGCATGGATAGCAGAGGGAAAGGGAACAGGCAGTGGTCTCCAATGGAGGAGCAGGACAAATAAGAGAACTGCAGTCTGTGCCTCAACTTCTCTATCCATAAAATGCCAGCAGTAGGAGGTATCTTCCTGTGCTAAGTGTATTGAGAGGGACTCTGTGTATAAATATCAAAACTACTTCCAGCTATTACCCCCTCAGTAATTTCATTCTGCCCTCCCCCTTTTCTCAGTATGACAGTGACTGTAGCACTAGCCCAGTAATTGGATATTTTCGCGCCTCAAATTCACTGGTATTTAATTTTTATATCATTCTCAGAACCTATCACATATTTGTTTTGATTTATTCAATATTGATCCTTTCTCTGACTTTCGAGCAGCTATCACCTTCCCCGCCCGTTCCCAGGGAATCTGCCAAGCCAGCAGTTTGTGATTTTGTCATAATACATGTGTTTCATTTGCCGAGTGGCTGTCACAAGCATCTCACAAATGTTACATCCCCTCTTTTTATTCACACGTTCTGTATATTCAATGTTCCCAGAGATAGGCTTTTCTTGTGTGGAGAAGCAAGGCTTTTTGTATCAGTTTGCAGGATACAAATCTAAACCTGTTTTAGCAGAGAAAGAGGAGCTTTATTTTTGCTGGATTTGAATAAATGCTCTTATCTGGCTTTCCACAATACACTATGCACACGAGAGCAGAAAAAAGACAGCTGACTGAGGCGAACCCAGGGCCACATTTTCTGAAGTGTGTCGAGGTGGCTTCAGCAGGTTTCACTTTGTTAGCAGCCACTTGCATTTTGCTTGCTCATGGTACACAAGCGTGTCCCCATTTCAGAAATGTAAGGAAATGTAATTTCATTACATTTCAGTGTAAAATATTCTAAACTGCTTTCCCCAAATATGTTCTTTGTTAGTTCTGTGTCTCACTGCCGAGAGTCTTCTACAGCACCGCCATGAAAAGAAGGATATTTAGACCAAATATCACTGGTCTAAACATTTTACATTTAGTAGTTACCTTCTTCCAAGGAAACATAAAGCAAAGCCCAAACCAAGCTGTATTAAGAGCACAACCAAAAGACCAAGGGAAGTTTTCATCCCTTTCTACTTTGGCCCATCTGGAGTATCACCTCTCTAAACTCCGGAAGTCAAAGAGGATATTGAGAAACTGGAAAGGTCCCAGTAGTAGGAGATGAGGATCATCAGCACATGAGTGTTGAAGAAAGACTGAAGCAACTGGTCTTATTTAAGAAGGTGAAGAGGAGGCTGGGAAGGGAGGTCTCTAGTCAATATTTGGAGAGTAGTCACAAACTCAGTGTTCGAAGGGTAGTCACAAGGACAGCTGAGCTGCTTTTCTTGGGAGTGACAGACAGTAAAACAAGGAGCAATAAATGATGCCTAAAGATTTTTTGCTTTTTATATGTATTTTTATGTATTTGTAGTTGTGTAGATTTTTAACATATAGATGTCTAGTTTCTTGCATTTACTTACACTTTAGAATAGTAGATTACCCTAACACATTATGTCACATTCTTGAAATTCTGTTTAGTCTTATTTCCAAGAAAAGAATTTCTAACAAGGACATCTTGTTTTACACCAGCACTTGGGAGACATAACAAAATATAGGGCGAAGAACCCTTTGGAGCCTCTCCTATAAGGCAGATCCCAGGGTGGGTTCCCAGGACAACTGGCCTCCTATTATATGTACTTGCTAGAGATACTAATTAATTAAACTCATCAAATGGTGATAATCTGATGCCATGAGTGTGCATAGCTATATTTTGTGCACCTGAAAGATTCATTAAAGAATTCGTCTTTATATCAACCACTTTAATGTCTGGAAAGTTTTTCTTTCGATTCCAGACAACCAAACCACAAGCTATGGCACAGAAGATTCAGAATAGACAATAAGGAAACACTTATTATTATATCACTAGAGGAGTAAGTTCCTAGTGCAGGAACAAGCTACCCAAGAGCTGGTATCTCAGTCCATGGAGGCTTTCAAGACTCATCAAGAAAAAAAACCCCCAAAAAACAGATGTGACATTATCTGCCCAGTTACTAATAGCTGTGCACTGAGCTGGAGGCTGAACAAGATGACCTCCAGGAGGTCCCTTACACTTCATGCTTCTATGGTCAAAAAGTACTATGAAAGTTCAAAGGAAATTTTCAAGGAGCCCTCTGAGAGCATACACGTACACACACTAACAGAGGAAGAAATCAAACAGGGCTTCCAATACAAACAGCTTCTCAAGATGTTCTGCCATCAAAGTTAAGCTCCTGTGATCTCCACAGGCATTTGAGACATGAAGAAGGGTAGAATATAGAAGTCTGAAAAAAATAGTCCCTGTGCTGTTTACACTCAAGTTTTTAGTCTTATCCCTATAAAATTCTTGTACCATTTGGGAAACCCCCAGCTTTCTGCAGAAGCAACTGCCAGCTTCCTCCTAGTTCTTCCCTAAACCACTTCTTTTCTTTAAACTCTTTTTCCTTCTTGTGAGCTTGCATTCTTCCTAATTCCACATCCTGACATTATTTGGGTTTTGTCTCTATTCTCTCAGGAACATGCCATCTTGTGTAAACCTGAGATCTGGCTCCTTATCTCCAGTAATTTCCACTCTCAGCAGCCTAGAAATAACTGGTTAATTAGAGGCATATGCTTGGGGGCTGTGTCCATTTCCACAGTTTGTGCTGTATCACTCAGGGGAAGGAATGGTGGAAAAATCTATCCTTTTCTATGGAGAAATACCTTTTGTTTTTTGCACCACCCCAGGCAGCTTACAAAGTAAAAGATGGCTTTGCACAGGAAAATTCAGAGATGGGGCAGACTTTTGCATGGATTCTTTTCAGTAAGCATTTTGCTGCATTACCATTTCTGCTATCGCGTCCAGTGTCACCAGGGAACGGTTCAGCATAAACACCTCCTGAGGAACTGTTCCAGAGCCTAATGCCAACCTGAGACAGCTGCTGATGCTGAACAACATCATCAAGGGCCCACTGTCCCTTCCTGCCACTCCTCCTCCTTCACTACCAGTGAAAGAACTATGAAAAGACCAAGAGCTGGTGTACAGCCAACAAGAACTAAAGATCTTGCAGCTGGTTGTACCACCTGTGCCTTGTGAAATTCCAGCCAAAACAACGTCCCCTCCCTCCCCTCAGATAACCCCTCCATTAGAGAGAAGGGCATCCCATTTGATAACTTCATAAGCAGGAGGGGCACGTGCCCAGCAGCAGGTAGGGAAGGCAGTGGCTCCTGCTGTGGCCGCTGGCGGTGGGCGACTGCTTGCCTGTCTTTTGTGGGTGTGCCGGGCCTCTGGGGGCGAGCTGCCGCGTACGTTCAGATCCCCACGCCGCGTGCGAGCCACATTGTGCCAGATATATATAGCTGCTCAATGCCACCCTGCTGAGCCAGTGCCAGCACAGATCACGTGGTGCCAGCTTTATTTGGGCTGGTTTGAGGGAGATGTACAGAATCCATGAGTGAAAGCGCTGACACACGCGGCTCTGACACAAAAGGAAGAATCCTTCACTTAGGGCCATAGAGAAAATCCAGTGTTCTGGATTTCCCCATTAATATCAAAGGACAGTATGCATGTGTAGTCAGAGCATATTGTCCCAGGGCACGTTCTGCCACACAGCTCTGAGGGGAAATTTTTGCCTGAAGAATGCTAGAAATGGGTCTATGTCCATTAGTTGATAACATTCTTCAAGCATCAAAGTATTAGACCTATTTGGGCTTATCTTTCACTAGCGACTAATGTTTTGATTAATAATCTTTAACTGGACTAGAAATGGCAGAGGAACAGTTAAGATGGAAATTATGTGTTTTCAGTTCATCTCAGTCACATATCTATTTCAATTTGTGCATTGTCACATGTGGCATGAGCTTAACACTCTCGTCCTGCTTGTGTCCATGTCCTTGTTTAGATTCAATACTGGTGGATGCCAGAGAGAAAAAGACCCTAAATAAGCATATCTGGATACAACCAGAGGATTAGTTGCTGTGATTAGTGCACGCCCTGCTGACTAATGAGAGAGGTGAGACCTTACTTTTCGTGAGCACTTGGTCTAAAGGGAGGCTCCTGATGCCGGTAGTAGCCCTGCCTTCAAACACATAACTGACCAGCTTTGACTCTACTCAGTGAAGGGCAGCAGCATTCATATATAGTGGCTCATTAGAAAATATCAGCATTTCAGCTTTTTTATCCAATTAAAAACATCTGGCACTAGGGTGATCCAGCTGGCAGCCCATGGCTCCATACCTAAGTTGTGGAATGGCTGCACCCGTGGTTGCCTCAGCAGAGACCAAGAGCAGCTGCTAGAGCAGCGCTGAAGGCTGAGCATCTCTGCTGCATCCCTGCATCCCTGCCCAGCTGAGGGTTTCTACACATCCCCTGGAGGCAGGACTGCTGCCCTGGGCACAGCTGGAGGCTCAGAGGGTGGGCATCTCTTCCTCCTGACCCACAGCAAGGAAACGTGGGCTAGGGGTAGGAGCACCAGATCCTCTACCCAGAAGTTTGGGATTTGTCTTGTGTGGAGTAGCTGGAAATCTATTGTCTATTTGATGCCAATCTCCTATTGAGGGTCACCCAACATTGTACTGGGAACATTTTAAAACAACCTTTCAAGACAGAAACTGCTTGGCAGGAAGATTTCCTTTTGCACATTTAGTTCCCTCTAGCAATTTCTGCCACAGAATTTGTATTCTTCCCTATTGACTCGTCAGGGTGGTACTGAGAGGAAATACACCTTGACCTTCATCAAAATAAGAAGTACCATTAATACAAGTCCTATTCTTTCTCTGCTTTCCTCACAGAGTTAAGCAATGCACAGGAATCATCAAATTAAATGGCTGGGTCAGTTTCATGTAATAAATCTATTAGTTCATATCATCATATATTTGATTTATACCACCCCAGACAATTACTAGCATGTCATTTCTTTGTTTAGGGATTTTTAATTTGAAAGTGTTCTAATCCTTAGTGTCAGCTGTTCCTGGTGGGTGATGACATATCTACTGTGAGTGAAACATTCTGATGACATATAGAGTGTAGGAATCAAATGTCATAAGCATAAATATTTAAGCAATAAGACATGACAGGTAGAGCATTTCTTGGCGATTATCACACACCTCGGGTGGTGTTATGACGAGGCATTTGTCCAAAGGCCAACTGACTTTAACACACTAAAAGTAGCATGATTGCCTGGAAACATGCTACTTGAAGTGTCTTATTGACATTTTTCCCTTCTCTTGATGATTTCTTCATTTTCCAATGGGAGCTCCAAGGAATTACCATTTCCTTCCTTCATGACAGGGAAAGATTACACCTTCAAAAGATCTGAGCACCCGAAGCTACATGGAAGGGGAGCCTGAGAGAAGGTGGACCTTAAATTTACAAAAGGGCAGTGAATTCACAATCTGAATATGGCTTTGAAACAGCAGGTCTGTCATTTCCAACTACAAGTCCTTTCTGAACCAAGAAGACACAGTCAGCATGGCAATGAGGAGCTGAGTAATTTCTTAAGCAACATGCAAGTTACAGACAGCTTTTGAGGAGAAAACACCACATCATCTTCACTTAGAAGATGCTTTCTATAGTTCCTTGCTCTGGTTTAATAGCATTACCTTTTCTATGAGTGATATAAGGCTATGCTGTGAAAAAGAGAGGGGTTAGTCTTGACTAAAAGCATATCAAATACATATTTAGTCCTCAGAGTTATAGCTTCAGTTCAATCATCCAATGCTGCCAAAAGCCACACTGAGATAAACCAGCCTAGTGTCACTACAAGCAACTAGACCATTCACACCTCTGAAGCTCAAGTCTCAGGACTTGTTTCATTTCTGTCTGAACTGGACGATGTTAAATAGAACACTATACACAAAAATAAACGTTTGAAACTTCAATGCCTCTAGTAATTTTTACCTGTTTGCTTGCTGTGAAAGACAGGAAGCGTATGGAGGAATTTGGTGATTTGGCCAGATCTGCACCATCCATGGTGATTTCTGCTGTGATCACAATATCTTGCCTTTTTGCATAAATACTTGGCTGGTCTTAACACAAATAGGTGGAAGAATATATATACACATCTAGTGCACCTCACTGAGGGAAACAATGGGCCACATTCATAGTATGAAATTAAGGGTTGCAATGCAAATTTTGGGCATAACTGACTCCCTCAGCAACTCAGTTCTTTGGCAATGTCCAAGCAGAGCCTGGTTTTAATTTCACAGATATCTAAATCATGCTTAACTTTTGCTTTTGGATTGGAAGGAAAATGCCACATCTTTTTTCTTTTACCTCCACCAACCACAGAGCTCACTGAAATGATAAAGAGTAATGGCAGTAGCCATGACAGTATTTTCTTGCTCCAGATGAGACACTGATGTTTCTATGGATGACTTTCTGCCTAGTGCTAAGGTAAACTCCTTTTTTTTGTGAAGAAAGAACCGTTCTCTCTGATCTGGCTGCAAATCTCCCACTCTCCCTTCCTTGGCTGTAGCTCCACAGCAGCTTCAGCACCAAGGTTCAGGTTTGTTCCTCAGCCTACAAAGCCCAGAAGTAGCACTGAGCCTTAGTAGCATTTAACATTCAAATCACAGGAAGGCCAACAGGACCACCTCATGCAATACAGCAACAGAAAAAATTCAGAGATGGAAAAGACACAAGTGAAGTTTTCTTTGTGATCATTGTTTAACACTGTATGTAATGAAATATTAATGAAAGTATGCTACTTTCATTTTGTGAGCAATTTAATTCAATTAAAAATAAATGGATCTCCTTGGCTCAGTAGATATACTGATATTCAGCACTGCCCTTAACTTAGATTCAACAGCATTTAAACCCAGCACAGCACAAAGTACAGCGACTGAAACATAGCCCCCAGCTAACATCGTTAACTCTTGAAGTCCCAGTGGCAGGATTCTGTCACCCTGCTGAACCAACACGGCCTCTCCCAGGGAGTATTGGCTGCACAGTTTAACTTGCAGGAGCAGTCATTTATACCCAGTGTGTTAGCAACCATATCTTGCACAGGGGCACTGTTTTCTTGAAAGGAAGTAATTTCAGAAAGACTTAGCAGGCCTGCATGGGCCTGAATCTGCTAGCATGCCGTGATCTGGTTAAGTAATATATCTGGGAACTTCATGTCACATAATGTAGAGCTATTCTTTTATTGCTCTGAAAGAGCTGTTTTAGATTCCCTCTGAGCCCATAGGCCATGTCTTTCTGATAATAAGAGTGTTATCAATGCTTTAATATTGAACTCAAATCTCTGCGTGAGAGAGCATCTAAGAGCTATTACTCAGTGCTGAAAGCAAAACCCAACTGTTCTGAATGGGGAGGAAAATGCCAATCTGTTGACAAAAAGTTAAACAGAGGTGAAATCGAAACTCTGGCCAACATTTTACAGCCTTAGCGCATTGTTAACTTTTCAACTTATCTGTCAGGAATAGGAAACTAATGTTTAAAAACAATGTATTGCTTTTACGAGCAAGGTCAGCATTTGTTAGATTTCAGGGTTATGCTGAGCTCAGTCAGCCAGGGATACACAGAAAGAATTGCTCCAGCACCCATGGCCTGAGGTTTTCCAAAAGTTAAAATGTACAAAACGATTTAATTTCCCTTTTTTCCACGCAACCAACAGGAGCTCTGCTCTGACATTTTTGTTCAGCCTCTACCTACCAACGTGTGGTAGCACAAGCTGGAGGTTAACATCTCTCAGAAGGGGCTGTGGAACAAACCCTAGGTCAGAGGAATGGCTGCTGCATTTTGCTTTTGGGGGAGCTCGGGTTCAGGGTCACTCTGCTCCCTTCCAGGGGCGAGGTCCAGATTTGTGCGTCTGCCCCTCGGACAATGCCAGGCTTTGTTCGAGCAGCAAAGCATCCTTGCTCAGCCATGCAGTTCCCAAGGAGCTGTGTAGGTAAGATAATACAGGGGAAGTGGAACAGAGAGTCATTCTCTGTGAGAGAGAGAGAGAGAGAGAGAGAGAGACAGAGATTCTGTTCAGAAAACGTGGCTCAAGGGTGTTTTCCCTATATGCTTTTATATTAAATAATCCCACCCCATACACTCAGAAAGGATTTGATCCATGAAGCAACTGTATGGACTAACAGATCATGGTGTCATTAGACACTATCTGTGTGCAACTTCCACTGCACAGTAAGCTGGCCAACAAGAGACAAAAAGAATTAGTTTAATGCAAAACAAAAAGCTTCTAAAACATGTGCACTGTGTGCTGCCACATTCATGGATTTGCTTTCCTGACTGATACATACTCTCTCTTTCCTTAGTGGTAAACAGGTGGGCAAGCCTTACCCTTTCTTGCAATCAGTAAAAGACACCATGAATGCCAGTTTAGGTGAATTTGGGTGGAAATCCCAGTAACAGAGAGGTATTTTTTATCATTCACATTGAAATGAAATTTATTTCTCACAGAATGAAGAATTTGTGGATTATCTGCAAATAGGCAAAAATTTCTTCCGTAAATAAAAACACAACACAGTATGATTTAGTTGATCAATCCCACAAAAGAGCTGAGAAATTATACTCAAAATGACCAGCAAATACTCAGAAATGACCAGCTTTTGAACAAGATGTATACCAGGCTTGCTTACAAAATGTAATATTTAAATACAAGTATAAAAGCCACACAAAAACAAAAAGGCACAACAGGTCTCATAAGCATTCTAGGATGAATTATTTGACTGGTCCTAGTTAAAGTATATTTTGTACCTTCTGCCCCATGTGCTTGGAGACTTCCCAGCTTGTTTTAATCTCTCTAAGCAAATGAGAGCCCTCAAGATTCATTGGGGCTATTTACACTGTTCTGAACTGGAAAAAATATAGTAAATTATATAATAAATATAAGTATATAATATATATATATAATTATATAAAAATATAATTATATAATTAATATAAGTAAATAATATTCATAAAAATGAATAAATAAATAAACTTATGTGGGGTATGAATGGGAAGTTATGTTTAAAATCAATTTCCAAGTCTGCTACCAACATGGACTTCCCTGGATCTGCTTTTAAAAAATAGCCATGGGGAGAAAAAGAAAGAAATGGTGAAAAGGAAAAAAAAAAAAAAAGGAAAAACTATAATATTTAAGGCTAATGTTCATGATAAATCAGAGATAGCAGACTCTGTAAAAAAAACATAACTACAACTATGAAAAGAAGGGAATCTCAAGACATATGTTTAGTCTTGACTCTCTACAGGCAGCCATTTTTCTGATCTTCCCATTATTTGTAAAATAAATGTAATGGTACCTTCTTTTTGTCCCAAGTCATTGGTTTTATTTCTCTAGGTATGGGATATCTCTTCCTGTGGATGTACACTTCTGTGGTTATTAGGGAGAGAGACAGGGACTCTTGTTCCATGGGACTAGAGGAGCATTTACAATCATATTGATCTCCCAGACATGCAGGTGCAACTACTCATGGCCAGCCAGTTCCTGCCATCCATATACACATGTTCCTTTGAATGGCAGATTGTACCTACCCACCCACCCCAAAATAACATCTATCTGATTAGCATAGCACCTGGGCTATCCACATTTTCCAGTGCTGAGCCACTTCTTGGAAAGCAGGGCCTTGCTTCTAGAAAGGGGAGGGGGGGAAAAAAGGGATATTGCAATAGAGGTTATAAATTGCCAAGTGGCCAATTCAAGTGGTGCACATGAAAGGAGAGGATCTTCTCATCACTTTTCTTCCTAAACCCTGTGATTCTGTCAGCAGAAAATGGGGTCCTTCTCAGCCCAAAGCAGGTTTCAATCTGTCCTGCTCTATGTTTCCTTATAAGCACGTTGCTCCAAAAGAGAGAGCTCTAAACTGGTCCCTTCACATTTTGGAAGGGGAACTGAAGGCCCAGGAGGAAGCACTTTGTGGTCAGTGACACCACAGCTGAGGTTCTCAGATCTGGTGGTCTCAGACACACAGTCAGCTTCAGCTAAATCAAGAGGAATCATGCATGCAAACCCAAATGAAAAGTCAGCCTTGCATCCATGGTGTGCACTCCACATTGCAGCCAAGATACAGACTTCTGAGCAAGACAAAAGTTAGAACAGACTTTGAAATTATAATCTCTTCAAGTAGAGCTGACTAAATGAACATTTGCTTGGGGCATTCAAGATTATACACAAATATTCTCCAGAGCTGCAAAATGTAGGCTAAGCATCAGAGGCTCCATCTTGAGATTTTTGTCCAGTCTTCAACAGTGTGTTTTTTAAAAATTCACAAATTTCCAATAGTGTGTGAATAACAGGATACAAATATAACATTGTTCAGCATTAACTATTAAACATGGCCTGCAGCTGTACCACCTGGGGCTCTGATCTTGACAGCTCTCACAAGTTACAAAAGACTTGACTCTGGCCAGAACTTGGACAAAAATCCTCTAAGGAAAATACAAATGCTACAGATTTTTGCAATTCAGTAGGAGTTTGTAGTGTTTGCAGTGTGTTATAACTGATGGCTTTTAAAGGCTCTTTCACTTCTTGGGGCAAGGGTGTTACCTGCCACATTCCTCCTCAGTTATGAAATGACTTCCCACTTCTCTGAATTCCCCTTTATGATTTCCACATGACACTGAAATGTCCAAAGTTAAATTATCAGGTACTGTGGCTGTGTGATCTCAAACAGTTGCTGCTTTTCACTCCAAAGGTAACTGCATTACCACAGAGGGTAAATCACTTCTTATGGATGTAAAGTCTCTAATAAATTGCTTGGGATCCTTTAGGTGACATAAGCATGAAACATTGCTTTTAATACAGTACTAGAATTCAAATAACAATTATGTGAATCAAAGATGGCAAGAAGAAAAATGTCTCCTTTTTGCTATCTATTTCTCTGTCTTACCCCTTCCCACAAAAGCCACAATTTGAACACATCTGCAGAGTTAGATACAGGGCTTCACCTTCATATAATCTGGCAGCTGGAAGTGGTTGTCCCTCCAAATAGCCCCTTCAAAAGCTTTTGAGCTTCACGGCTCAAAGAAGTTTCCTCAAAGAGTCTTCAGTGGGAGAAGCCACACTCAAACCCTATCCTTCATTGACAGTGATTGTTTCCCCTGCTTCTCTTCCCTTACCTGGCCTTGTGATGGAAACTCCCTGGGACTGCTCTGAGGAAATTCTGTTATGTGCTGACATTTACCAGGTGACAACAAGGTCAGGTCAGGTGTCTGATACCCAGGTTTTTGCATGTAATTATCAGGTAGTATTACAGGTAGCTGAGGCTCAGCACATTTTGAAGGGTTATGATGAAGCAGCTCCTTTACTTGTCTAAGCTTTTTCTCAGTAAGGTTTTTAAAGAGGCAGGGGGAATTTTATTCCTAATTCCATGCCTCTCATGGTCAAACTTGGAGGTTACTTTTTGTGCAGCTAAAAATTGTGAATAAGCAATGAGTGGGTTTGTCAGCCGAGAAAGGTGACAGTCAATAATATCTGTCAGTGGTAAAGAATTCTATGAAGTTTTGATATTTGCCACCAGACTTCTTCTCTGATGTTAGCAGATCAATCCCCGTTCTCTAAATCTTCTTAAAACCTCAAACGAGTGCTGCTTTCAACTCTTGAAAGAAAAAGCTATCCACTTTCTGGTTTTTTCTTCTGTGTCCAGAAAACAGTCCAACAGAAGCTTCTTAAATCAACGAGAAGCTTCACTTGGGATTAGACTATCAGTCGGTGGATCTGACCAGAATGGAGTTAAATTACATTTCAAAACAACATTTTAAATACTACAATCATCATTTCTGAGTCTGTTTGCACGTATTTTGCTCTGTTTGGTCGTCTTTTAAGCTCAAAACCTTGCCGTCGCTGCAAAGTTGCCGTCTTAAGTGCAAACCTAATCTCAATATTTTCCAACAGAGGGAAAAAGAAGAAGAAGAAGGAAAAGCCGGGGGGGAGAAATAACTTTTTAAATGACAGTGGCGGCTTTGAAAGCCATCCCGCGGCTGGCGGGCTGCGCTAAACCAGAGGCTCACTGACACCCAGCGGCTGCGGCGGAGAGCGCAGCGCCCGCCGAGAGCCGGCGCGATGGCCCGGCAGGCAGCAGGGATGCTCTGCCGCTTCAGGAAAACTTTTTTACTCCATCGCAGGGACCTCTGCCGCTTCAGGAAAACTTTTTTACTCCATCGCAGGGACCTCTGCTCTTCACTTATTGCTGCCTTTGCCACTGCAGGATGACCGGTTCTTGAAAAGCGCTGAGCATCTGTCTCTCCCTCTCCCGGCTCCGGCAGCTCTCAGGTACTTCCAAAGACAGAGTCCAAGGGTAAAAACTAGCCCACCTTTCATGCTCAACAAGGAAAATTATATACACGCTACACTGCAGTATTTTTCTTCCTAAAGTCTTTATTTTAAAAAGGTTTGAAGCCCCACAGTGCAGTCACCTGGTAATTCACACAAATACCAGTTACTCACAGACCACAGGAGTGTACCCTATAGCTGTAGAGCTGTGGTGCTTCTCATCACCTGGGGGGGGTGACTGTGGTTAGGAGGGCTAAGGCATTTCAGGGAAACAGCTACTGATCATCTGAGAAAAGTACAAGGGTGGGAATTGGCAATAGAGGCACGAAAATCAAAGAGGCAGAGGCCAAGAGAAGAAAAAATACTTAAATAAAATATTCAGCCTCCATGTCTTTGAATACCATAAAAATGGGGCAAGATAATTGCACGTAGAACAGTGGAAGCAGTCACAAAAAACAAGTATCCAGTGCTTTAAAAGAAGCCCAGATAAACTGACCTTAGCTTCTAATGTACAATACCTGAGCTGCTCCACTGAACATCCCCTAACTCTGAGGATATTCCTGGTTGAGGGATTGTGTCTGCTTCACCACCAGTTGTTAAAAAAAAAAAGGGGGAAAAAAAAAAAAAGACTGTAGACTCCTGGAGCTGCAGGACTAGATGCCCAACCAAGCATTTGCTGGTACATCTCCAGCAAAGACAAAAGGCTTTCCTTCCAATGGGAAGATGGGTGTAACTGTGCTTATGTCCAAGATTAACAGCCCCTCTTTACACAGTGCATGCAGTTCATAGCAGCAACAGGCAAGAGCTTTGCTTTTGCAAAAGATATTAGAATATCAAAAGATATCCTGGTATCTTTTGATATCAGGATTCTTGCCATGCCCAGCACCATAGTTTCTGGATGCTTGATGAACATTAAAGGGAAAGTGAAAAATCAGTCTCACCCCACAAACTCTTAGTTCTCACCTCCAAATTTTGAAATCTGTGTTCTTACACTGCAGCAGTACAAAGGTAGGAGGAATTTCCTACCTTATTTGAGGCTTGGGAGTGTTGTGTAGAAAAGATGCAGTTCTCATTTCCCCTGCAGTTTGTGTGTACAAGACAAAACATTAGGAGTGTGAATTTCTGGTTTAAAAAACAGTTGTATAATCCTGACTAGCAACAGGTCTGTGGCCATTTACATCTCTTCAGTTGCCCACATGCTGAGTGCCCAGCAGCTGCTGGGCACTTCACAGCACACACTGGAGTATCCTTAGAGTAAATGGACATCCCTCATTAGCAGCTGCAGGTGGAAAGTGTCTTAGAACAGGGCTGGGCTGGCCCAAGGCACCCCAAAAGACTGCAGAAATATGCACTGGTCACAGTGTGCAGTTGATTTCCTTGCATGGGTTTTCTGGCTTCTCTTCAGATGCTACTGTCAACTTTTGCAATCATCCAGGGAGGAGGTTTGGTCCTCCCACAAGATCTGGAGTGACAGCCCCATGTGTGACACTAATCTTTTGACAGAAAATTCCTTCAGTCTCTCTTCAATAGGCATCCCAGCAGGACAAGAGAATCTGGAGATAGTGCAATCTAGAAATTTTGACAGAAAAATAATCTAAAAAAATGTGTGACGCAGTCCTAAATTTAAAAGAATGAATTATTTTGTCAGGGTTTTGTTTGTTTTTTGTAGAGAAAATAATTCCCTGTTTTCTTCTTTAGCAATTTGCATTTGAATAGGTGGATCTGTTCTTTACATTACTTTTGAGAGCCTGCATTTCCCAAATTCCTATCACACCACTGGGCTTTCAAGGACAGGAGGGAAGCCAAAACATTTCCATCTAATGCAAACATGGATTACTGGAAGGATGTTCTCATTTTTTAAAAATGTACTAGGAGCAAGAGCCAGGTTTGCTAGCACCTTCCCTGCAAGCCATCGCTTCCTTGGCTTGCTGCATGAAGAGAAAGAAAACCTCACCAAAAGGAAAGGGCAGAAGTTCCTGGAACGCCACAGCAGGCAAAGAGAGATGAGAAAAGTGCTACCAGGCAGGCAAGCACACCCACAGCAGCTGCAAGAAGAGTGAGCACAGTGATGGCTGCAGGCTTTTCCCATCAATCTCCGCTGAGCCAGCATCCTGTGTTATCTGGGGAAGACCACCTCCAAGGTAAAAGATAGAGAGCAAGGAGAGGAGATATTTAATACCTCATATGGTAGCAGAGTTGAGATTTCAGCTGCAACTACCCCCAGGCAAATCCAAGTTTCCAAATGTCCCAGGTGTGGTTCCAGGAGGCATCTTCAGTTCCAGGAAGCAGACCTTTGTGTTAGCAAAACCAGCGTCCAAAGCACATCTTGCTTAGAGTCTAGATGGAAACTTCATGTCAATTCAAACAGTTCTTGCAGCCAATGGATACAACAAAGTCCTGAGAAATGCTGGTGAGCTGAAAGCTGTCATTCTGTGTGTGTATACGTATGTATTTTTTTAATGTGTATCTATATATATATATTTGTATGTATGTATGTATGTATAAAGGTATTGCCTCCACTTGACTCTTGCTCTGCTCCCAAAAGTTTGGGGTATCTGGGGATCTAGTCAAGCACAAAGTGAGAAATCTCAGGGTGTGCTGCTGATACTCCATCCCTGCAGAACTCATTACATGCCAGTTGCTCTACTTAGGGTGGATTGGGAGGGGGATCTATTAGAGAGAAAAAGTACAGAGTAGAGTTAAGAAGCATTTTTTTTCCTTCTAACTGCTGTCCTTTCATCTGCTCTCCTTCTCATGTTTCTGGGCTTTTTTTTTTTTTTCTTCTTCTTCCTTCTCCTTCATCCTATGGAAGTGGCACTGAATGCTGATGAGATAATAAATGGTCCAACCCCAGGCAATCATTTGCTGGTAATTAGTTCAGCTACTGAACTTCTAAGAGTCATTTTTTTTCCACCTGCCTAGCCAGAAAACTTGGGTGGTTAGTTACCCCATCACTTCCCTTTGGGGAAGGGGCACTCAGAAGCTCAAGTACCTGAGCTCCTGGATACACTCTTCAATCCCTAATTAAGCCTAGCCCTAACCTAGGTATTTAGTGTTTTATTTACTTTTTATGACATTCTTACTTAGGCCAAGAGCCAAATGTTGCATCTCAGTCAGACCAAATCCGAGGTTTGCTGTAAGCTTCTGTGCACAATCACACCCAAGATCACAGGTTCAAAACAAATGGAAGAGCATCACTTTAGGGAACTTGGTGAGGGGAGGTGCCCTTTCTCTGTTTCAGAACAGACATTTCAATATGTGCCTTAGAAGGGAGGTTTGGAGAGGGAAACCATGGCATTTGGTTTAATGGGCCTGACAATAAAGATCCCAGCTTTCCCCTTTCCCAGGATACCCAGCTCCTCACCCCCAGCTGCCTTGTGCAGCCCCCAGCCTTGTGATGAGGAGCCTGCAGGCCTTGGGGCTGTTGAACCTGAAGCAAGCATCCTTGGAACTGGGGGTCAGGAGGGATCCAAGTGATGGAGAAGCCTTGGATCTGTGGCCCCTGGAAGCCCAGCAGGGGAAGCCTTCCTGGCATGCCAGGAAGGCTTTCAGGGGAACTTTTGCCTGCGCTCTGCTGGCAGGGCCCCAAACCCACCTGGTTCCAAGAAACACTCTGGTTCCAACAATTTGGCTTTTTGTGACAAAGATCTCTTCCATCCAAGAATTCCTGTCTGGCTCTGGTGCACCCTCAGAGCTGCAGGGGTGACCTCTGATGAACTGAGGAGAGATCTGAGGGTTTGGGTGTGTAATTAGCTCCTTCACGGTCCAACACAAGATAACCAGGTCTGCAGGTGAGGAAAAGGACTTTGTGTAGGCAAATTATGGGGGATTTGTGCCCTCCCTTCTGATGGTGATCAGCATCAAACACAGAACATAAGATGAAAGAAACCAGCCCTTTGTCTGCTTTGGTATTGACAATTCATGTTTGGTACTTATTAGATTCAAAAATAAAGCACCCTGAAAAAACACAGAATTTATCAGGCAACGTTGCACTTTCTGTATCCCTGAAGGGAGGACATATCCACATTTCTCCCTCCACACAGATCATCTCCAGAAAGTTTTGGTTTAAATCTTCATTTTTAGTCCCAGGTTTTGGTTTTATGGTTTTTTCTTTTTCTTTTTTTTTTTTTTTTTTAATTTTCCTTTTTATCCTCTTAAAGTCACCTTGGGTGACAGATGTTGCTAGACCTCAAAAGGGCTGCTTGGATAAATAGGTAAATAATATTCATTAAATAGTACATGGCAGCATATCCCACTTTTCTTTTTATCCATTCTAACAATACCAAATTCCTCATCCCTGAGACTCACATAAAGCCCATGACAGAGGGCTCACATTCAAACTCCAATCAGCAATTCACAAACTAACAGAGAATGATCTAGCTGATTTCACTAGGGACCTCCATATGGTGATGAAATTTATTCTGAGCCATGTTTAGGTTTTGTAGTTGTGGGCACCATACATAAACCCTGAGAGAAACTGAGGTTTTTAAAGCTGAGCTGGGAATTTATTAATACAGTTCCCACTGAAATAAATGGATGCTATTTGCCCTCAGAATCTCAGTCATCCTAGAAGTCAGACAGAGTCCTCTCTGCTGCATGTTTGCTTCTCAGTCAAAATTAGAATAATCTCTTTCAGCTTTTTAAGCCTACAACAATTTCCCAAGATACACTTTTTTAGGCAGTACTTGTGCTGTTATGTCCTGGAGGTGGATAAATCTTCTCCAGTTTCAATGTTTCTAACCTATAAATTGTTCAGTTGGATTCAATTTTCAAAAAGGTATAATAAGAAACTTATATTCTCCAACTCTTTGAAGCATGTAACAAATACACAATTTTATAGTTCGGTACAGGTCACAAGCTTGTGTAGCCAGTTTTCAAAAGAAAGTAACATTACAGGTATATTTTATTTTTTTCCCTACAGTTTGAAAATTTGATTGTTTTTTTTTCCTTTAATTTTTGCCTGTTTAAGTACAGGACTTGGGTTGTTATTTTCTGTATTTTTCCCTTCAGACAGCATATTTTCCTGATGGAACTCCCCTCCCCCCAATACACAATGTGCTTTTCTGATTTACCAGCTCTAGCATTTTCTCAACCATCATGTGAGCAAGAGCAAGGACTGAATATTTTTAGACACTGGAACTAAGCAGATGGTGAAGGATGTAGAAGATCAATAACTAGTTTTTGTAAAGTTTGCATTTCTGCTTATTTCAGTGTATTTCAAAATGCAACAGGAAGAATATAAAACTTCATGGAATGAAACATGAAGAAACTGCTCTGGCCTGTGTGCCTGGTATGGGAACATTTTTCCATCCAGCCATCCTTTGAAAGCAAGCCATGCATTCGCTCCAGCTTTAATTGTGAACTCTCCTTTTGTTAATTTAATTGTACTCATGTTGCTGTTTGATAAAAGGTCTTGGACAGATGTGTACTCATCTGACATTCTTCCAAGCATGTCTGCATGGTCAAACTTGAAAGGTTTTTGGGAGCTGAAAGTCATCCCATCAGGAACCTGAAGCAACACCATCTGCTTTAGGTGACTAAGCACATGTCAAGAATAGCCATCTCCCTCCTTCTGGGCTCAAGCCTCCATGCTCCCTTGGGCTTTTGCTGTGGAGCAGCTGCCCTTCAGAGGTGCAGAGGAAGTGGAAATCATAAAACAAGTCCTGGCCACAGCACAGTTTTCATGGCTACTTCAGGAGCCTGAGGGCTTAACTGAAAACAGGGTGGAATCAGGCAGGTGCTCCAAAGCTGGCAGCACAATGCTGGAAACAGGTGCTCCTGGCCCAAAGTAGGGGCACTTAACAGGAGAAACCATGTCTTGTTTTGTGATCTTGAGTAAGTGTCTCCACCCTTCTTCACCACCACTTCTCAGCTGCAGAATGGGGCAGCACAGCCTCATTTCTGTTCCTCCTTTCCCTTACAAACAGCAAGGATCGTGGGGCCAGCTCTGGGTCTACGTCCCTGCAATATCAGCCCTCAAGCACTGAGTAGAATTAGGGAGGCCAGCAGCTGACAAAGGTTGACACAAGTCCCCCAGAGTCATTAAGACAGACTTCACATTATCAGGAGTGTTCTCAGATGCTGGCTGTGGGGCTGCAGAGCAGGCTCATCTCGCCCTTCAGCAGGATCTGCTGCAAGCCTGGTGTCAGCAGCTAAATGCCAGAGACAAAAAGGCTGGGAGGCCAGCAGCTCCTGCTGCAGCTTTTCACCCCCCAGCTGCTGACCTTTCCAGCCCCACATCTTCTGTTCAGTAGTGGGAATGCCTGCCCCGTGCTCACAAGGCAGAACCAACTGGGAGCGCTTCACCCATTTCCCTGGGCTTGAACCGGAGCTGTCCCTACAAATGGGCAACGAGCATGGGGCCAAAGAAGGCCAAGACACATTTTGAAGCTTTGTTTTCAACAGAGAAAAGGTGGCTGAGGTTTGTACAGCAGCTTTAGGGCTTGCAACATCCCCAAGCTCTTGGTGCTTGGTATGGCAAAGCCAGTGTCCCACAGGTGCCACTGTATCCAGCAAGGGCTGGGCACGGGCGGGCTGGGACCGGGCAGGGACCAGCGAGGAGGACTCCGTCTGCACGGGGGGGCAGGAGGAGACACACGGGGCAGGGTGGAGACACTTCCTCACACCACCTTTAAGGAGCTGCTGTTTCCAGCCATGCTGGGGTTTCCCACTTCAGCCAGCTCCTCACCACCCAAAGGGGCCCCACTAAGTGTGTCGATGCTGTCTCTAGCAGCTGTCCCTTCTACCCGAGCGGTGTCAGCCTTGGAGCCCGGCCAGCGGCTACGTGTGGAAGCTGTTCCCTCCTCCAACCTTCTGGACCTTAGGCAAAAGAGCTACTAAATGAGCCATACTGACACCAATACTGCAATCAATTTGTTAATAAGGATCAGAGACAGACTCTGGTGCTGGGAGGAGGCGGCGAGGGGAAAGGAGATCATTATTTTTAATTTAAATAAATCAATATGTTAATAGGGGAAAGGATGCACCCTGCACAAGGATGGTGGAAGTGGGAAGGCAAATGAGTACAACTATTCTTTTCCAGGTTGTTTTTTTTTTTTGTTTTTTTTTTTTTGAGGAGAGAGGGAAGGGGCATGTAGTTTGTCATTAGGTTTAAAAAAAAAAAAAAAATTATTTAATATAAAAAGAGTGGGAATAGACAATTTTAAAAGTCCTGTAACAGCAAATAACTAATTATACCAGACTGAGACTCAGAAGCATGCCTGGCTCTTTTCTTTCTTTAAAACAAATTAAAGAAAAAGGAATGCTTGATTCCCAGGAGGGCTTATCTAAGGCCTCTCATCTCTAATACATATCTAAAGGGACAGGGAAAATATCTTTTATCACTTAAATCTCCCTGAAATTTAAGACCAGCTGGGAATTTTTTTATGTGGATATGATTCATTAAATTCATATCATTCCAAAGAAACCTTCCTGCCGGTTTATCTTTGCCACTGCAGTCATCTCTCCAGAAAAGCACAGTTTCCCAAATGTTGTCAACCCGGACAGCTCAATTTTTGGCTGAAGGTTACATTTCATTCGGAAACTATGGAACCGGCCCCACATTTTTCTTTTCAGGGAACTGCTATTTGCAAATCATTCTTAAAGTCAACTTTTTCCCCTCTGCTGAGACAATAGGAAAATCCTGCACCGCCATACCGCTTCCATCCGGCTTCTCAGTCCTGAGAGGTGGAGGGATTTTATTTTCACGCTACATTTCAATATTTATGCATTGTACTTGTGGGTTTAGAACCTTTGATCAAATATAGGTACAGGAGCTCTGAAGGCTGGGCTCTGAGAACTGCCTCGGAGAGCAGCCGCATGCAGCTTCCGCTGGGATCAAATGCAGCAAGTTTGTATTTCAGCAGTCCTCAGAGCCGCTCCGCGGTGCAGCGATGTACGAGCTGATAAATAGAGGGTTGCGGCGTGGATAATATTCCCACATAACGTGCAGGCGCCGGAACGCTCCGCGGAGTTTTCGCAGGGAGGAAAAAAAATGTATGTTTTACATAATGGGCTCCTTCACATGTAGTGCCACAAAAGTTACTAGGGAGACGGTCTGTCTTGGGCGCACGGAAAAAACAAAGGGAAGTTCACGTGGCAAGACCGCTCCTGGCCGGCTCCGTCTCGCAGCCAATGCGGAGGGTGGGGAGGCTTTTCCAAGGGCGAGAGTTTGAAAAGCGAAGCCGAGCCAGGGCGCCCGGGCAGCGGGGAGTGAGGGGCTTTGGGAAGGGGTCAGGAGGAGGGCAGGGTGGATCGAGTTCAGGGGCGGCTGTGGAAGAAAGGACGGCCGGCCCCGCCAGATGCTGCCGGCGCGGCTCGGGGGGCCCGTGAGCTCCATGGTGATGGGCACATCCCGCAGCAGGGACAGAGCATCCCCGCGATGGTGGTGGTGGGCTCATCCCGCAGCAGGGACAGAGCATCCCCGCGATGGTGGTGGCCTCATCCCGCAGCAGGGACAGAGCATCCCCGCGATGGTGGTGGGCTCATCCCGCAGCAGGGACAGAGCATCCCCGCGATGGTGGTGGACACATCCCGCAGCAGGGACAGAGCATCCCCACGATGGTGGTGGTGGGTTCATCCCGCAGCAGGGACAGAGCATCCCCGCGATGGTGGTGGGTTCATCCCGCAGCAGGGACAGAGCATCCCCGCGATGGTGGTGGGCTCATCCCCGCCGCGCCGGGATCCAGCCGGGCACAGGGATCCCAGCACACACCAGCCCTTCCAGCCAGACTGCACCGCAGCGCTTGTGAAATGAAAAATAACTTCAAGCCAGTGCACCCTGAACTCCCTGAATTCATCCCAGGGTACAAGAGGAAACAGTTTTCACCCTGGGATTTTTCTTTTCTCTCATTCACCAAGCAGACACAGCTCTGCCTTTTGAAAATCTCTGTTACACGTGGCTGAGAGTAGAAATCTGCCCGTGGACTCCCTGTTATAAATTTTTCTTTCCCCCAGCAGGTACCTGGGCACATCAAACTTTGGTGTTTTCCTGGGTGAAAGTATATTTTTTCCTGTTTTGCCCTGGAGGAACTCACTACTTCCCTGTATTTCAGTCACACTTATCACTCTAAGATTTAGAGTTATATTTCTAAGATTCAGAAAATTCAAGTAATACAAATACTCTCTGTTAGTAAAGGCTGTATTATCTGCTTTAGATATAGACACAGCCCTTAGACTCACATTAGGGCTTCTACCACATTTCCAAAATCCTCACAGACGGCCACTACCTTGAACACAGTGAATGTGATTAAAAGTATCATCTCTTCTCGCCAGACTCCTGTGGGAGTATCAGATCTAAACTAGATTATTAGACTAAAACCCTGCTTTTCAATTCAATTCAACCCAAGTTAGCAGTTGGGATCCTCTGGTTACAATTTGGAGCAATCATTAGCACTTAGGGGCCAGATTCGTACAGGAATCACCAGCAAGAGCTCAAAACACAGATTTACTCTGGTTTTGCAGCTCCTACATGTGATGCAGTTCTCTGTCGATCTCCAAATGCAGCCAGTAACATGAGCGAGAAACCTTCTACTAAATATTCATAAATTACCCGTTTTTAAAAGCCTAGAAAAACAAGAAAAATTTCCCTGGTAGAATAGTTCTCATATTAAAAAACAGCTTCTTTTGTTCAATAATTGTTTTTACTTTAGCACTTCATGCCGTCATCACAAGAACAGTTTTACCAGTGGGCAATATTTTGCTGCTGCCTTCAGACCAGCAATTAGAACAACTAACAGACAGTTCAGACAATAGCCAGTTTATCTGCAGAAAGGGAATTTTCATTTCTCTTTATATACCTTGTGTTAAACATACACAGTATCATACAGTAATTATCACTATATAAACAAATTGCAATTCTACGGTCTTCAGAGCAATGACCTTTTGTTTTATTAGTGCACCTGCACAAAGGCTTTTAAGCTGTTTAAAATATTTTGAGCCTCTTGTTCACAGCTTTTGAGTTGCTCCTATTATATAAGTATCAAATGGTTGCATATATAAAAAATACAATGTATAATTAACATGTAGAGTTAATTGATACACAAATAAAGTCTACATTAAAATATTGTTATTAAATATTAAATTATATATTTAAAATACATTCTATTATAATCCTAAATGATGTGTCATATATTGTATATTTCATGGGGTTTTTTGCATATATCCCTAAACCAGTATTTCCACACATATCTCCACACATGATCACACCTAATATAAGCACCTGTGTGCATTGTGCACACATACAACAGCACCATGTTATTAATTCATAGCTGTATTTGGGACTGCTGGTTTTTAAGCATATGGTTTAAAGGAATTTCCTTAAGACATATTCAGTAATTACATAAATAAAATAGATTATGAAAGTCTACATTGGTATCAGGTGCCTTCTGCTAAGAAAAGTACTATGAAGAAAAGTATTAGTATCTGAGCCTAATTATTGGTGCTGAAAGTCATTTCATTTCAAACATCCTATTAACTAAAGTCCATACACAGAAATTATTGGCTGTTTGCACCAATCCCCATTATAAAACCTGGTGAAATCCCTTTGCAAAAAAAGGGAAGACTACAGCTTAAACCTTAAGTACTTCGATAAAAATATAAGATCAGTTTCATCCCAAAGTACAAATCCCAATCTCCATCTAAAACTGCCTGACCCTAAAATATATTCAGAGCTTGTTCTAATCACAGGAGATGTATTCTGAATAGGACAGCCCTCTATCATCTGCTAAGTCTCTTTAAGTCATCATTTTCACTGTATCTGAAAAATTAATTCCTTTTCAGAAATATTCTCATCTTCTACTAAAAGAAAAAAAAAAAAAGCTTTTTGATGTAGAGTGACAGGATTATGAAGTGACCCTTCAGGTCAGAAGGAGACTTTTCCTTTTCTCATCAAGGAAATCAATTTCTAAGTCCAAGTCTCTTAAAATAATATATTCTTGTGGCACGCATACAGCTTTTTTTGATCTGCTATGAAAAGAATAAGAGGTAAAGAGGATCAGGGGTGGCGATGGAATATTATAATCTGCCACACTCACACATCAGCCTTTCACTAAGTAATTCCAGATAAATTGAGGATTTACATATTTAAGATTAAATGGGGAAAGAGTAGCGATGCATAAATAGAAGAATACAAAGATACAATTTAGGGAAGTTAACTCTTAAAAAAATTTTACCTGATATTTGGTACCCTTCCACTGTCCCACCCCATATTTTTTAAAGCATATAATGTTTTTAAGGAAATAACCTGGATAATCTCTTTGAGATCAACTGAGCACAAACACAGATGCCTTAGGGTTTCTCTCCTCCACCCCTCCCACCTTCACTACTGAAAAAATACCAATTACCATGACAAGAAACAGTTAAATGCCTCCAAAGACACATACACACAGCAGATGGAAAACAGGAGGAAACCAGCTGGAAGTGTGTTTCCCTTAGAACTGTTTTTAACAGCCTGTGCACAAATAATGTCTCACTAATACGCAGATAAAAATAAAACATAAATATTTAAAAGGTGACTGGTCAAAGCAACAAGATGGCATTCGATATGGGAACTGTCCCTTTTTTACTCCCTTCCCTGTCCATATTTTGGGTAATTGCTCAGAGACATCCTGATCCAGGTCTGTGATGCAGGGCAGGGAACTTCAAGGCAAAAGCTCTGGTGACGGCCGTAACCTCTGGTGTTGCTATTTGCAAGGCACAGGGGCTTGCCTTGTTTTTATTACTCACCTGTTCAGCTTTGCCTTTATGGTGAGCTTCCTGTGTGGAGGGCACCCCAACACTGCCCAGCTGAGCTCCAGGAGCAGTTGTTCACACCAGCACAATACAAGGAGTCCAGCCCTTTACAAAATTCCTTCTGCTCTTGGGTGCTTAAGTAGAAGCTTTTTAAAGGAACTCCTTTTCCAGAAACTACTAAGCAGTTTCTGATAATCTGGATATTTTTAAGATTTCTGTAATCCATATTTACCACCAAACATCTTGACTTAACCCCTCAGAGTCCAGACAGCATCCAAGCTCCCTGTACTCCTATAACTTTGCCATAGGGGAGAGCAATAATCAGTGGAGATGGGAAGAGTTGGAATAACCATGCCCCATCTAGCTGAAGAAATGAAATCAAGGACAGGAGCAAGCACAGGCATTGCTTGTAAGAAATAAAAGAGACTTCCAGAAGTATAACTGGGGCAAAGACAGCTGCAGGGGGCAATGGAGAAAGGAAGCCCACAGTTCTTCCCTAGAATTCCCCAAGGCAGGAGCATTTGTGATATATCCTGCTTGTCCTGTCTTTGATCTTAACTGTTATCATCAGGTAGAACAATTTTAAGTAGAGTAGATGGGTTGTCTGCCATTTATTTAGATCCCTTCCTTTACAGTTCCTTCTGCACTGATTCTCATTAGGCAGCCCTCTTGCACTCACCAGGAATTCAGCAAAGCAGATCCTTAGCTGGTGTTAATTGGTCTAAGTCCATTTGCTTCAAAGAAGCTGCTCAAACTTACAGTGCCCAGAAATTTGACCCAGTTTCACTTCTCTGCATAATGTGGTCTCTTGATGGAGGAACAGATACATTCCTTCTGCTCTGTGTCTGAAGTGTTAAGTCATTGCACACATTTTTGAGGAACTGAGAAATCTGGATTTTTTGGAGCAAATAAACCCTGAGAACTTTCTCAAGCTCTGGAACATAAGGCAGAAAAGTAACAGGGTATTATCATGCTGGTGCACCCAAAGGCAGAAAGAACTAGAAAATGTTCTCATGACACATCCAGATGACAGCAGAAGACAGGTGAACACATGAACACCAGCAGAAATCTTGGCCTGAATGACCTGAGACCATCAAACACACTCTTCAGACAACTGGTTAAACAAGAAATCAAGAGGGATTTGGTGCAAATAAGACTTTACTGATTTGGACCAATAACAGATGCATGCAGTCTGATCATTCAAGGGAAAGAGAGATATTGTATATTTTTTTTCTTTTTTTTTGTTAATATATTTTTACAGCTTTTGCCACATGCCTTAAGAACCAAGAGAGGTGAGTCCTGGCCAACACCATTCTCTCTTTAGGAACAGCCCTGGCTTGATTGCAGACTGTGGCTGTACCACAGAGCAGCAAAGGCAGAGGGGGGTAAGTAAGAAGGACAAGTAATTGCTGATCTGTGAGACAAAGATGAGAAGAGAATGATCTTACCCAGGTGGCACCACAAAGTTCAGCAGTTAAGGAGGAGTACTTTTCAGAAGCTTTTCCTGATAAAATTCTGGCTGCACATCCCTAGGCTTTACCAGAATATTAAACATGATTTTAAAGTTGTTTTTTAGTGATCAATTTCCTTGTTGAAACTCTACAGAAAAAGAAAGGTCTGTTTCCTCTGATGTTTCTTTCCCTTCATGAATAAACTATGCCTTTGTCTGTTTTTATTTTTGTAATGCCACATTTATACCTGACACCTTCAAACACATATTATTTTAGGGATCTGATACCATCTAGTGTTATTGCTTGCTTTTCACATCTTACACTTATCAAGTAACCACAGTCAGCAACATGTCAGAGTTCATCACTACATCACGTCAGTAGCAAAACAAAATCTGCTTCCCACCCAATATCTATATTTACACACCCCACAGGTGGGTGAAATTTGCAGTTCATCTAGGAAATTCACTCTCCTTTAATCTCTGGAAATTAGTTTGTCTGTGTGTATACATATCATTATCATCTAGTGCTTTGCCACTGATTTATTTCAGCCTCTGTAGAAAATATGCTGGGATTACTAATAACAAACACAAGTGTTTATAAACAGCCTTCATAGAATCTTGGGAAGGCCAAAGTCAGGGGTGCATTTACTTTAAACTAATCAATGTTTTACTCCATTTTTCAGGGAATTAGGTGAGATTTTAGTGACTGGTGCAAAGTCTTCCTAAATACTCATAGCCCTTAAAGCTGGTGCTATCCGGGAGGGAGATGCTTATATGATTTCATGCTATAAGAGGACAAGACCACCAAGAAAAGCCAATCTCTGCAGGACAGCAAAGTGGGTTCATCTATTTGGGTACTTTAAAACACAAAGAACTGAAAGTATGCAGAAACACAGTATTCATAAAGGTAAAAAAGAAAGAAAAGAACAGTGTGGATAGTCTGGTAGAAGATGGTGGATTAGTATCCATGGAGACTCCTTTATTCTCTGTGTTCATCCAATATGTACAGGACATTTGGTGACTTCTCTACAACATCCCACAAGTGCCTTAATCTGGACAGGCAGCAAACACTTCTCTACCTAAAAGGGTAATTGGACTCCATGTCCCTCAGCTCAAGGCCTCTCTTCCTGTGTAATTGGGATGGATGTCAGGTACAACAGTAATTTCTGCAGTAGGGCCACTTTGGAGCTGCACTGGCAGCCATCGATACTCTTAAGTCACTCATAACCTATATGTTATAGATATTTATTGTTAGCCCTTGCAAACCATTTCCTGCCTCTTAAGGAAATTATTCAGTAATAATTACATGGAATTCATTGGGAACAGAGGGAGGGGAGTTTATAATTTTGTAGTTTTGTGGAACATATTATTGTTATATTTTTCAACTCTGGGTTTCACTCGCTCACTTATGACTGTTGGCAGGGGGTACTAAATGCTTTTTCACACTAAAGGTGTGGATTTCTGTGATGTTTATACATGCTAAATGCCTGGGGCTAGGAAACAGATACCTGTCTTTTAGGAGCACTCTTCCAGGCAGACTTTTTCATTATGCAGGCCGTGTGGATGAGATCGGTTTAGAGGGAAATGCCCTCGTGTGTCTCCAATAAGAAGGCAAAGAGCAAAGAAAAGAGGGAGAAATGTCTAGCCCCATCTAGACAGGGCTGCCTCCAAAAAAAAGAGATGTTGGCATATGAATGTTATTAAATGATGACAGTGGAGAAAGAATTCAGCAGATAGAAATTCCCACACGCCTCTGTTGTTTAAAGATGAATGGTTAATTTACAAAACAGCCACTAGAAGTTAGCATGTTTCATAGCCACTGTCCACACTTGGAACAGAGCCATGTTGAGCAGCCAGTGAGATGAAGGACCCCAGCTACACTGCAGGTCTCCACAGCAGACCTGGCCACACCCTCCAGATAATTGCTGCAGTGTCAGTCAACAACTTCACCAAAGAGGAAAGAATTGTCAGAGCACACTACAGCCCACTCGGGTGTGGCCACACCCTTTCAGTTCATTTCAGGCCTGCACTGAAATAACATGCTGCTAGTTTTAGGGAGCTCAGCTCCCAGGAGCTCCAAGAGGCTGGATCCAGCACACAGGTGGTCCAAAGCAGGGGTAGAGACTCTTTTGGATGCATCTGTGCTTTGGTACCACTGATCCAGTAATCTTTAAGGGCTTACTCATGCCAATTAAGCTACAGTGACAGAGGTTCCAAACTTGCAAAAAAATGTTGATAACAGAGAGGGCCAGTGACAGCCTCAGGACCAGCTGATAATGAGAGTTAGCAATACATGTCCCTGCACCCATTATCTAGGAACTGAATAACACTAGTAGCTATGAGATAACCCCAAATGTGGTTTTCCATTTCTCAGCTTCATCTCCCACCTGATTTCCTTCTACCATTGCAGTTACACCTTTTTAGTCTCTGAGTTGTGAATGTTTCTATAGCTGTTCTCATTCTCTCTAGAGAATGAGAGAGTGAGAGAATGCTGCGTGTGCAACAGCTCCATTGGAAAGTTTTCAAGAGGTAGGCTTGAAAATAAATTTCTTTCTTTTCTGTAGTAACATTTTTCAAGGGCTGAGAGCTGGCTTGGAAATAATCTTTTCTCATTTCTCATAAAAATAGAGAAGTGTTGACATACCTTTATTTTGAAACAATCATTTATCAAAGAAAAAAGGAAAGAGCAGCTGTTTCTCACCCTTTGAAGCCCAATCTGACTAAAGTGTCACATATTTCTTGTTCTACTTTAAGTGCTTAATTTTCATCTATATGAGAAGAGGATTGAGCAACACCTTTTCTTTGTCCTAGCATTAGATACTTTTTTATGTGTTATTTGGTGTGGCTGAAGTCCTGAGGAATTCCAAACCAAGAAGTTCTCTCACGTGAGCACAAGACTTGGACGTCACCAGCACATACAGCAAAAAACATGCACAAAAGTTTTGTGACTTAACAATCAACCTCAGCTGATGCCTGAAAGTTGACAACATGTGTACATTTTATTCACTCTTGTAGCACACAAGGGCTTCTCAGTCTCTACTGCTTTCTGTATTTCAATTAAATATATGATACAGCTGTATACTGAAATGCTTTTCTTGTGAAAGGTTCATTGATGGATTGGAATAATTAATTTGCTTTTACATAACTTCAGAAGGTAACTGTAAAAGCCCCCTCAATTTGACACTAGTACAACCTGAGTGCCTTTTATTAACAAAGCAAGTTCTTAAATTATCCTTATTCTCATTGCTGCTCCTATATTAGCAGCTGAAATGTGATTATACCTTTGAGATCCATCATGTCACCTATAGTTACCTGAAATGCTGTTCTCAATTCATTATACACAGAAATAAAGATACAAATCCAGTCCTACAGTCTCATTTTATCTGACAGCTCTCAGTCATGTGGGAGATGTGTCCCACAAAACTGCATTTATTATAAATCTGTATTAAAAGCCTGTCGAATATGAGCATGTAGATTAGAAAACTTGTTTCCTGACAATGTCTACAAATGCACAGTCCAATCCATATTCCTTGCCCTAATACAGATCTAATAAAAATGTTCACAAAATTCTTAAGGGTTAGCTGCCTTTCAATTTCTCCCCTCAGGTGCTTCTTTCCCAAGGGACTGGCTGTTTTAAAAACAAATCTACCTACGAGTCTTGTTTTTCCTAGAAAATCTCCAGATAAGCACAAGTTGAAATAGCTTTTTTTTTTTTTTCAGCAAAGCTATTTCTTTATATCTTTGCTCTTTTAAATTAAAGGGGGAATCTGTAAAGCTCTGAAACTGCAAAGCACTGAATTGCAGGTCTGTCTGGAAAAGGCCATGGTTCAAGGCAAAGCTTACAGCTCTGGAATTGAGCAGGGGGCTCCCAGCTCCCACCACGTGTAAGGAGCTTTCCAACCCACTGCATCAACAGCTCATTTGCCTGTGCACAGGTGTGGCCACCCCAGCTCTGGAACAGTCTGGTAATGTTAAGGCATGTGTTGCATGGACAGGGTCAAGGGAGGGAAAGTGAAAATGTTCCATTTTCCATTGCTTCCCACCACTTCCAAATTTAGAAGCGAGGCTATGGAAAAGAGGCATTACCTCCCACAACACACCTTGACTCTCTTCTATCATTAGAGCATCACGGTTCCAGCCATTTGACGGGTGCAGGCTTAGAAGCAACAAGAGCCTAATTACCCAGATATTCAGTGAGGGAATCTTCTGGGTTGTTGCAGTGCATTTGGAAAGAGCTGCTTTGAAATGGTTAGAGCAATCCACAGCATTCCCTGCGAGAGGCTCCCTGCTTTGCTGAATTAATGCAGACCCCTCCTCTAAGGTGAGAAGCACATTTGCACGGGCTGGCAGAACCCACGTGAAAGCTCGGAGCTGCTCAGGGCTTTCTTGACATGTTTGCATAATTGTGGTTTTTCAGACCAAAAGAGGAAGGTAAACTTCATTCATGCCTGACCTGCTGGCCTTCACAGCTGGAACATGTTGGAATCACTTCTGGCACTGAAAAGGTTAATTGTCTCCTGCTGTGAGGTAGGAGTCTAGAAAAGGATACCACATTTGGTGGGAATTATAGTAAATGAGGTTTTCTTTATAGCACTGCTCATTCTCAACATGTTGAAAGGGCATTAGTTCACAGTCACTTTCTCTGGAATTATCAAATCTGCTCAGGAAGCCTTCATTAGGATATTAAACAAGACTTAATAAGTGAAAGTGATTTGCATCGCTGATAATCGTGCGCATTAATCAAGCAAGCTTCTGTCTCTCCCTCTGCAATATGTTTCATGTTCCATTGTAAAGCCTCTTTAATTCTGTAGGGCTTCTTAAAAGGGAAATGTTACATTTAGAAAGCCATTTTTAAAATTATTTACTTAGCAAAGATCACTATAAATAATGTTCAACTCACTCCTCAGCTTTAACCATCAATATAATTAATACTGAGGGGTTTGTATCAGGGATATGGACCAGATGTGTTCCCATTTATCAGATATAGATTGCACTTACTCTAATAAATGTGTTTTCATTCTGAGTAAGTTTTGAAACCAAATAACTGCATGTGACACTTTAATCTGAAGTCACAATTTTAGGCTAAGGCATTTATTTCTCATGCCATGGTGGACCATACAAGCTTTCACTGCATCATCCCACATACCAGAGTTACCCTCGCAGTTCTTAATGAAATTGTGGGGTAAATATCCTCTGCTCTTTAGTAATTCCAAGGTAACTTTGCATGATTTATTCCTAGGGGCTGATGCCACTTCTGTAGAGCACAGCCAGCTAGCATGGTGTAAATAATCCTCACACTTCTGCAGCATCTCCACCTCTCAGGATCCCACCAAGGTTTCTAAACAGGTTGAATTTTCACAACACCCCACAAAACAAGTTTTTTGCACCAGGAAAACTGACACTCAGGGCACAAGTACTTTTGCCTACATCAGCAAAAGCTTGAGAAAACAGAATTAGACACATAAAAATTAGAATTAGGCCCTCTGCTGCCCTTGCCACTAGCCTGCACTATGCCAGTGTTGACTACCCCCTCTGACATGACCCTACAAACACCATGAGGGCTCTGCACACTCATGAGTGCCACCTGCATATTGCACAGCCGTGAGAATAAAAAACCCCAACAAACCAATCTTGATATTACTGTTCTTCACCAAACATCTCACCAAGGATAGCCTTAAGCAAAATTTTGTCACATGAATTAGAAGCCATTGTGAAAAATGGGTAGATGCTGTTTATAGTGCAGCAGGAGGGGCTTTGGCTACAGTCTGTGAATATACAGAAGTGGCCAAACCCATACTCTAAGTCAGGAATAACACTGATGTCAGGATGAAGCAGCACATCATCTAAACAAGCTCACCAATGGGGGAGACCTCTTGTCCACCAAAATAAGTGAGAAACCAGGAGGTTTACACATTCTTTAAGGAGAGCCTGAGCTCTTATCCATATGAGAGCCTGAGGAATTATGATCACGTTTGGCTATTTCTGATACAGCTATGATTGTGTTTCTAAAGAAGGGATGGAAATAACTCGTGGGAGTCAAGGCCCACTCTTCTTGCAGGTGAGATGATTTAGCCCACTCCCTGAAAGAGGCTGCCATTGCTTACTTCCTTCATGGACTTTTTGTGTTGTCCTTACTGCATTTCATGCCATTTACATTCTCCCAAGACTCAAAAGCATCATTTAAGAAACCATCACTAAAATTATGACCATGAAAGTATTTATTGCTCCTAAGAAAATGCTGTTTGCTGGAGCTCATATTTGCATTCACTGAGGCTGAGCACATAGCTTAAATGGAGCTAAAGAGATGATGTTTCTATAAAGTTGTGGAGACTCAATTCATTCTAATGGCCTGAAACATGAATTATTTGCCCTGCTTCACTAACTTCATGGTTCAGTGAGCTGCTATAGCTCAGATGCAACCATTTACCTGAAGAGAGAAAGGTGTTATTCCCTGCTTACTGCTGATTTCCTTTTATTTGTGTCTATATATGTATTTATGTGTGGTGTTTTCTAGCTAACAGGTGTTAAACTTCATAGGTCTAACTGAACAGTTTCCCTTTTTTCCTAGTGTATATTTGAGAAGATCAACATCCAGCAATTCTTTCCTGTTTTCAATATCAAGTTTTACAGTGGGACCATTCACATGGGTGAGAAACTGTTCCTCTCAGCTTTGAAATCAGTTATGTGGATTCCCTCTGACGATAACCAAATGGGAAAAATATTCCAGTATCCACTAATAAGAGGACAAATGCAAGCATATTTTTTTTCTTTATTGCTGCACAAAAGTTTTAAATTTTCAAAGCAGGAGCATAGAGTTTAAGCTCCCAGATCAATGCTTTGGTGTTTAAATGGCTTTGGCCATTTATTTTGCAAGTATGTTAGGAGTTGCACTGGAGGTCAGTGCAGCAGGCTTGCCTGAACACGGTCCATTACCCTCTGCAGCAGCAGCAAACATGGAACAAAGGGACCCCTTCATTATCCCACACAAGGAAAACTCTGGCACAGGCTGAAAGAAGGTAATGAGTATATCTCCAGTGAACAAATAGAGTGCCACATGAAGATAGCCAAACTAGCTCTAATTGACCAAAATGCAGTTTCTCTACATGGCATTGCACTGTGCCATGCAAACACGGCTTAAACCTGTGTTTGTGGTGGTGCATTCCTGGTAGTTCTGGGTAAAGTTAGCTTTAGGGCCAAGACCCTATCAATATAGTTCTGACAACTAGAAGATCAGAGATAATGCTAATGAGATCCCTATATTCTGAATTATTGCTGCCAACTGTATCAGTGTTAAAGCCCCTGCTCCTGGGATCTTATGATTTGCTGAGAATCTTTACTCTCATTTAATAATAAAAAGGTAATTTCCATCAATGATGCAGAGGAAAGCTTGGAAGCATGACCAAAATATGTCCTAAAACCTCTCCTCTCCTGCCAAAAAATCCCTCAGAGGTAATAAAAGGAGTCTAAAAGGTATTATTTTTAATCTTCCAATATTTAAGCCAATGACATAATTCTCTGTGCTGCAGCGTCTTATGATTTTTGAGCACTCAGAAGTATTAATAATGCAGCCTAAAACAGATATTTGTGAAAATGCAGCACTAAATGGCATAGGGGAGAGGCACATGAGGCCTTCAGAATAGCAGAGGGAAAGGAGGGAGGGCGAATGGCCACACAAGCTGTATCAGTGTGACCAAGTAAAACAGGCCCCAGATGTCTCCCTGTTTGGAGGCCAAGTGGAATGAAATGTCTGCTGCCCACATCCATCAGTTTTTGCCTTCCCCCAAAATAGGGTGGCTGTGTTCAAATTGCCCCCTGGAACTAGGTGGTCACCTAGGAGTTTATTTATTACTGTGCTTCCTGGGATAAAAAGAAGGGAGAGCTGCAGGCTTGGGAATGTGGGGAATGGGGGACACACAGGATCTCTGACACGGTGGGAGGAGGGAGGCAGCTTGCAGGGTGGAAAGGGTAAGAGAAGCACAAAGGGAGTGAGTGTCTGCCAGGTGGGAAAAGGAAAGTATGCAGAGCCAGAAGGCAGCAAAATATGTAACTCTCTGAACACTAAAATAGAATGACTTCCTGGACAGAAAGGCACAACTGCCCTTCTCTTTTTGCTGTAAAATTTTACTACACAGCTGCAGTTTGCCACCATCTCTCCATCTTAGCACTTGTGGAAGTTTCTTGATAAATAATAAGCTTTACTAAACCAGATTGGCATATGACCCAGAAAGAATTCCATACCAAGTTTTAATTTAATCTTTACATGCCACATTGAAAAATCAGGCAAGATGATATCAACCAACTGCTTTCAGGGAAAAAAGAAAGCCCACAAACACACAAGAACTCATCTAGAATGAGATTGTTGATTTAGGCTTAATTGGAGCAAATGTTGCTATAAATGGCATGTAATATAGTTTCTCAGACTGATTGTGAATTTTGTGAGAAATATTGGTGTCAAATACAGTCCTGTATGATTTTGAAATAGGGGAATACGTGCAAATGTAGGGTCTGACTATCTTCGTTGCCTCTGACTTATTTTCACACCCTGAGAAAGACATTACACATAAAAGGCAAATACTTACACCAAATTGGAGGAAAAAATTAGGATGTGAAAATTTTGGGCAGGTTCATCTCATGACCTGAGGGCAAGTCTGCAAAAAAATTTCATAACCATAGGGCAGAAACACAGAGGGATATGGTCACAAATATTTTATTAGCGGAAAAAGCAAAGCAGAAAACTCTGGCCTTTGAGACACAGGAGAAAGCAAGGAAGCTGATTGCACTAACGTAATCAAAGCACTCAGGCTCTGCCAGAAGCCTTGGACATCACCTGTTTTTAACTGTGAAGGCCAGAAGGTCAGATGTAAACAGCAATAATTGCTTTCAGAAATGATAACAAACATTAAACAATCCTTCTCATAGAACATCAGTCTGATTTTGGTGATCATGATGTGGAAATAATAAGAGGAAATCCTTTCAAGGTTTTGTGCAAGCATCACTGTGGATTCTCCCAGCCACCAGTGTTCTCACTGTTACGCATTAATTGATTGTTAATCTCTGTTTGATGGCCCAGTCACAGTGGGATCTGCTCTCACAAACTCAAAGAGTTTGTGACTCCTCTCAGAAACCCCACTCCACTCCCCAGAGGCACCTTCTGAAACCTACAGTAGACAATAGCTCACTGGTAATTTCTATAATGATGTGCCAGTGGTACTAAGATACTTTCCTTCTTGCTGGAAGCACTTGGATGACCTGTCAGTGTCTGTTATGTTACCATGTCATATCCTATTTCATGTGACACTGCCTACAGGGCTGCATATATGGAGTTTCATGAGCCCCTTCCCAGTGGTCATGGGGCATGTTCGGAGCAATATTATTTTTTACAACTTCTGGAGTAGCATGAAACATTTTTGGAATTAAAATAATAAAACTGACCTCAAACTGAGACTTTGCTGTTGGCCTGATGTATGCTGCACCATGAAAAAAAGAAAAAAACAAAAGGAATGTGCCTTCTGTCCTTCACGGTAAACTATCACAAGGATCCAGCAGCCACATAAAATTGGATTCTGGCAGAGTGATCAACTCATTTATACTCATATTTCCTGTCATTTGCCTTGTGATCTGCTTAGCAATGTCCTCTTGGTGAACCTGACATTACATCCTAAATCTACAGGTCTTTTTTTTTTTTCCCCAGCAGTATTACCCTTCTCACATGCTGCAAACTCAGCGTTGTTGGTGGAAAGTACTCAAGTAAGAGAAAAACACAGATTAACCAATCAATATAAATTAGCACACAACCAAAGTAACTTAATTAATAGCAATGAGGCTTTGTCATAAAGAGAGTAAATTCAAGGAGAACCATTCTAATCAGTTCTTCAAAGTAGGTTTTATAGTGCCCTAGTACAGTAGCAACTGCATCTTTCTTCTTTCTTCCTTTTAGAGATGGGCTGTGTGCAGAGAGGAAGAGAGAGGATGAGAGGGGAAGGAAGGAAGAGCAACTGATGTGGTTGGCTTTCTGTTTTTATATATCTGGGTGGCACATCTTCTTCAAGGAAAACTGAAATACCAGTGAAGACTAGGCAGGAATTGTGGAATTAGCCAGGAATTGGACTTGTTTCATGCCTTAAAAAATACATGTATTAAGACCTTTTACAGATTAGTAGTATTTTATCCACATGTCTAAGAAAGCTGCTCACCATTGTACCTTTAAAAAGGTGAGGATAACCTAGAGTACATAAAGTGCCTGTGAATGACAGGGTCAAGGAAGGAACCAAGGGTCTATAAATCCCAAATCCTTGCTCTCACAAATAGTTAGTACTTCCCCTCAAATGTGAAGAATGATGATTTTTCTGGGTAATGTTACTTTTTGGGGCTATATAATCTCTTATTGGCCAAGAAATTAATTGCTCAAGATCCAAGAAAAGTAAGCACACTGCAGCAAAAGGTGAAGATCCTGTATTAATTTGTCTGTGATAGCCTCCACTTCTGAAGAAAAATGCTCATTTCAAATGTGATTTTATTACAAGAGCAATAGAAAACACTCTTTTCTTAAATGAAGTTATAAAATTATTTTTACCACATCCTTCCTCATCTCCTTTTTCTATGGATCAGAACGACAGGAACCAGATGCTAAGCCAGAAAGGACATTGTTCCACCTGCAACATCTGGCTCTTTGGCAAGCCATACGGGAAGCTTCAAAGTTGCACCTCTGCCTCTCACATGGTAAGGCTGCTGGTTGATTGCTTTATCTTTCTGGATGTAATTTTCCTTTGATTCACCTATAATTCTGAGGAACTGATGCATTTGTATCCATTTTGAGTAAGGTTCCATACAAATGCTACATTTGATCTACAGGCAGATTCTTTTGTTTTCATTTAAGGGTTCTTTATTTCATGCACTAGCTCTACTGCTGCTCAGCTACATCGTGGCTGATACTTGCACACATGCCACAACCTTTTTTTCCTACACCAAGTTAAATAGCCAGGCTCTCAGCCATGCAAAACCAAGCAGAAATTGAAATACTTTTCTTAGTATTACACCCTGCTGCAGTGAGTCATTTTTAGAGAAGAAGCAGCCGCCTCTTACTTACAAACATTCCTTGCTCACTCCTGTCCTCAATTCCTTAGTCCTCTTCTACCAGGTTTTTTCCATTTCTCTGTTTCTTGTGAGCATTAGGTCAAGTAAATTAAACATTAAAGTAACTTTCAGATGGACCAGAAAAACAAGAATGACTGCAAGTTAAGACTGAGCACCAGTCTCCTCAGAACCAGCTGGCCTACTGAGGTAACAACAAATTTCAGCTGTTTCCAAGCACTTTGATGTCAAATTATGAAAAAGCCCCTGTCCCTACAAAAAGATAATCAAGATAGCAGAGAACTGTATGAAGCATGCATAGCACAACAGTGTTCTGGCCAGGCTCTCTAGAGGGTGCTGTAAAACACTCTGTTAATTAGTAAGAAAGGAGTAATGAATTACTGGCATCCATTCATTCAGGATTTAAATCCTGATTAGAAATGTATCCTGCCCTACAGCTATCAGTACCTTTTTTACTTAGTGTTGTAATCTGTAAAAGGGAAAATGGTTCCCATCTTCATTCTGTTATTCCTTTCCTCCACCTGCACGAGCCATCAGACTGAAATCTATTTTCCTATTTACTCTATCCCTGCTCTGAGGCAGGTAAAATGTACTCCATCTGAAAGCAGGATAAGGTGAAGCCTAAGAGAATTATTTTTCCCTTAAAGAATCACTTTTCTTCAGGTTCTCTGCCTGGGGCCAACCAAAACTCAGCAGCTGCTTCAAAACAGCATAACCCATGACAGCAGGTGAAGTCATCTGTCCACAGAAGGCAATGAGTATGTTCCATGAGATGGCCCAGCAGTACCTGCTCCATCTATTCACTTTAGACACGGGGCCAGGCTCTGTTTCATGATGGGTGGACTCTGGCCTAAATCCCAAGGCAGAGGGAATTGCAGCTTTGCCTCTGTCTAACTATCAAGCTCAAGGATAGATGCCTTGCAACCTGCAGAAAGTCATAAAGCCATAAATCAGTAGGGGTGAAATGGATGTGGGCTGTGCCAGTGTAATTGACAAAAATATGACCCATTGTGTTCCAGCTTCATAAAAATCAGCAGGAGTAAAGGAGGCCTATTTTCATCTAAATTTAAAGTTATTTAAAAACTTGAAAAGAGTGTCCAAAACTTGTTTTGCCTTTCTGAGTTTTAAGGATAATTCCACTCTGAGTCAGAAAAACTGGATTTTCTCCAACCTTCAGAAATTTGTTGTCATAAAAGTTTCTAGCAACAGAGGAAGCTGCAAGTGATGTTATGGCCCGGTTCTCCTAGCTACTGTACCAGCTGAGGGTAATGGATGGTCTCTCCTGCAAAGGACTTAAAAATAAAAAATAGATACAGAAAGTGGCAATGGAAAGAGAAGCATAGAGGTGAAGTGACTTAATAAGGTTACATAGCAGAGCTAAGAGTAGAATACAATTCTACTCGTGCCTTCTCCAAGTACCTGCTAGGAGAGACCATAGACATCCCTCAGTTTTTCCAGGCAGTCCCCCAGTATTTGTTACTCTGGGTTGGGTACCTTCATTTGGTCTTTCTGAAGAAAAAATTTAAAATTCCTTGGGCTGTATTTCACAATGTTGACAAAATAGTTTACTGTTATGAACAGCTATAAATGTGTTTGAACTCATTTGTTATGTTTATATGTAGTACCCATTTTATGGGTACTACATTTATGTAGTTGGTTGTATAAGGAATATAAGTGTATCTGGGATTTTACTCATTTCTCTGGCAATCTGTGCAGACTCCTTCAGCCATCTGACAAAAAAGCAACTGTATTTGATAATCTCTGGGGCAGCCACAGGCAGCTTGTGGAGAAAGAACTTTGACAGTATTGGTTTTTTTGACTCAAAAAGAAAATAAGAACTCAATAAGATCTTAATAAAAATAAGATCTCAATAAGATCTGAGAGTGATAGTTCCCATGGAAGTCCCATCCTTTTCCCTCCCAACAGCAGAGAACTGAACTCCCCTCACTCGGTGTGTACAGGCATCGGTGTCTCCAGTTATTGAACCCTCATGGAAGAATTAAAGTCATGCTGCTTGCGAGCCTTAGAGTGAATAAATAAATGTATTAACATGTACTTTTGCAAAAGGGAGCAGAAGCACTCATAGCTCCAGTGGATACTGGCAGTCACAGGTTCACTGGGTAGGGGTTGACTGATGTTAAGGAGACACCCAGCCCTTACTGGCTCAGCTGCAGCAGCTGCCAGGCTCCAGCCCTCCCAGTATTCTTTCTGTCCACGGGAACCAAATTACTCCTTTGTCTGCTCCAGAGGCACCAGCCACTCTTTTCTCTAAAATTGCCCATCTGACCAGTGTAGTGCAGTCCCACTCAGAGAGACAGTTCCCAGCCTTTCCTTAGCTTGCTGACACTTCTGCTCTAGACCAGAAGGAACTTTTTTTGTACCAAAACCCACACCTGATTTTCCAGCCTGACCTCGAAGTAGATACTTTTCTTCCAAACCTTTCCTCTCTCCCGCTGGGCTCTGCACACTTCTATCTTTGCAAAAACTTTGCCTTGAAGAAGGCTGTTTTCAGGGAAATTGAGGGATCGTGAAGGATCACTGTGTACAGGAGATCCCCTACACTGCTATGACCATTATCTGAAAGATTCATTAATTCTGAATTAATGAATCATTAATCATTAAGTCAAGAATGTCACCTACCACACAGTGCTCTCCAATATCTTGAGGGAAGGTCACAAAAAACAACCAAGGAGCTGGGAATCTAGTGGGCACCAGTAGGATTAGACAGGATAAAAGATGTGGCCAACAGAGATGGGAGAGAGATGGAAGACAGACATCCAAAAGAGGTGGGTACAGACTTCCTCTGAGTCAAAATATGATCTGCCAGTGAAAGCTTTGCTTATAAGACCTCCCCTAATGCCAGCAAACTGGAAATACAGATTTAGCGTCCGGCCAACACTGTTTTGCCAGCTTTACAGATATGCCTTTCCTTTTCTGCATTTTTAAGCTGTGCAGTTACCAAGATAATTCTAGAATGTTGATCTTCTTCTTCTGTATAAAAGGTCTCATCTTGTTTCCAAAAAGACTTAATGTTTTTTCTCCATAGATAAGATTTTATAATTTGTCCTTCCTCATTTACAATAACATTGTAGTTTCTTAGTGGTCAGAAACCAAGGGCCTAATATTCGAGTGTTGAGGACCATGAAAAAAAATTCCCTGTGAAGTGAGCAAGATCTGTGTGTGTGTGCTCAGCACCTTTGAAAATCAGGCTCTCTTGTGTGTAGCTATCAAAATGATTGGCACCAGTTGTATCCCTAGACAGTGTGATCTATATGAAAGTATTCCTCTTTCAAAATCTTGTCACTAATTCCAAATCACATTGCTTCAAGACCCTGTCAAAAATATATTAAATTTCTACATAATCCAGTCCAATTTCTGTGCAGAAGAACAGTTTAATTTACCCTGTTCAGCCTGGTTAGGCTATTCATGTTCTCCATTCAATTAGGCCAGCTTACTTTTGGTCACATCAGCACCAGAACAAACATCTTTTCCTAGATATGATCTCAGGATATTCACCTTTTAATGTCTCCAATCAAACTGCTGTTTTGATGCTTTTCCTTCTGTTCCCCAGTCCTCTTCCTATATTTCATATAGTTTTCAAAGGATCTCTTTCTGTGGTGCCCTGTGAGACTTTCCTCCACCATCTCACAGAGTGCCCCCAAAGTGAGTGGTGATTTGTCTTCTCTTCAGTCATTGCTCCTCATGTGCACCTTTGCAAAATCAACAACAGTCTCTTTATGAATGCAGTGAAGCTGTTCTTTCATAAACCAACATTAGTATTTCACCTGTGGCCTTTCCCTGGAAAAATTGAATGACAGAGGGTGTCACAACAATAGTTAGGGAATTCTCCCAATTTTTGTTGCCTGTGCTTACATCAGACCAGCTTGAATGTGCACACCCACCCACAAGCATATATATTTTTATAGCAAATTCTGACCAGCTAGTGAATGAAAATCAAAAAGGCTGCACTGCCCTGTGACACATCTACCAAATGCCCAGGAGAAAAACTTAGCATTAACCTTCAATAAATGAATGGATTATATGGCAAATAATAAGATGGCTAAATATAGGCATGATCTATGAATTAAACATTGCCTATCTTTGCATGATGTTAATTTGTTTTGGCGTATCTTGATGATTGCACTGTGGCTGTGTCCTTCTGAATGCTTTGTAATTGTCCAGTGGTTGTCCTTTGCAATCCAGCTGCTGGCTACAGTAAAATATACAGTAATCCATGTCAACACTAAATACACAACTGTACACATACATTTTATATCAGACATGGGTGACACTTTGTGAGGCACACATAGACAGACAGCATACATGCATACATGGCCTCATTCATTAAAAAAAATAATAAAGCAAAACTCAGTTATTGAACTGGTTAGAAATATTGTTAACTGTGTGCAATGACTGCAGACTAAAGCTTTCTGTGCCTTTCCTGACAACAAGTCATTAGCATTTCCCATGCAGAGAAATGTTACACTATTCTTAGCAGTTAATCTCTTGCATTTGGTCTTCTGTAACAACTCAAGGGAGGCCTCTGCCAAGAAAAAGGAGCCTTTATGCTGGGTGCTCTGCAATCACAGAAGAATGAGCCACTGCTCCAAAGGCACTCTAACATACAGGAGAGATGAGAACAGGCTGAAATTAAATGCACAGAGAAGGGACTTGCCCAAATTCCCAGGGGCATGGCAGCTCCCGTACGCTTCTGTCTGAGCGCAGGATGAGCCTAACCCCAGACAAGAGACAGGACAGCCACTGGTGGCAAGGCAGCTTTAATTAAAGATGAGAGAGGCTGCTGGAAGAGAGGGAATTTGCAGAGGAGCAATGAAGAGCTGAAAAGCCCCACTGCAGGGTGCAGAAGGCACTGTGCTGAGTCAGGAGGATGTGCTGGCCAGGGTGCCATGAAGGGCACTCACACCAGGGCAGAGATACCCCCATGTGTAAGCACAGGGTGAACATTCACCTGAAGGATGCTCAGCATTGTGAGAACTTTGCTTTTACACAGCACAGTCACTCTGAGCATGGCCAGTTCTCTGTAGCACATGGCTTTGTCCTTACATGTTCATTTCAAATGCAGGGGCACTGCGAGTGCCATGCTCCTTTCAGCCAGAAAGGCTGTTTGATCCATAAACATGCTTTTTACTCTTTTGGTCCTCTTAGATGCCCACCTGTGCCTTAGAACTATTTCTTGAGTAGGATTTTCAAATGCTCCAAGGGTGCTTGTAACCCTCTGCAGTGCCAGAGTTTTACCATATCTGCTCTTCTCCCAGTCAGAAAATGCATCTGAGAACAATGTGCCAGTGCTTTCACACACAACATCGTGCATATCCCTGACATAGATATTCTGCTAAGACACAGAAATTCAGCCTCTACCACCTTCCCCAAGTTCCAAATGCATGGTCGCCTGGAAAGCATGTGCAAAAAAGGA
This sequence comes from Urocynchramus pylzowi, assembly GCA_013397555.1. Classification (NCBI taxonomy): domain Eukaryota; kingdom Metazoa; phylum Chordata; class Aves; order Passeriformes; family Fringillidae; genus Urocynchramus; species Urocynchramus pylzowi. The sequence continues at coordinate 1,392,034 of VZRH01002462.1, forward strand.
AAAAGAAATATATTTACCATTGGCCACTGTTAGAGGATACACAGCATCCTGTAAAGCCTCCTGGATCAAGCCAGGCACAACATACCCTGATAATCCTTCTTCCTAAATGAATTGATACAGATCCTGCTTGATTTTTTTCAGATACCAATATCAATTATTTGATTCATGTAAGGGAGGGCTGCAGAGAGGACTGTCCCTTTAAAATGTGTTAACACTTTTTCTATGGTTTTCCTCTTTTTTTTTCTTTCAAACTCAAAATATGGAATATTGTGTGACTTTAGATCTGCAGGGAAGAAGATTAGCCAGCTTTGGAACATGGCAATGTGCTTCCAAGCAAGTGGCAAGCACCACCTCAAACACACAGTCCTAGAAGATGTGCTCAGTAAACTAGTATGATGATTTTTTTTAATGAAGAGATGAGCTTCCCATTGCTCTCTGTCATGTAAAGCTCATTATGAAGGCCAGTTTCACCAGTTGATGCCTGTGTTTACCAAAACTGTATACTGAGAGCTCAGAGAAACAAAAGAAAATGCCAAAATATATAAAATAACAAATATTGGAAATTATATGTGTAATTCACAGAGCAAATTAACAGATATTACTTGTACAAGTAGCCTGCAATGTCCTTAAAAATATTCTTTAACTGACGAAAAGTTTTCTGACCTTTGGAGGAAATGCTTGCTTCTAGCTATGACTAAAAAGAGATTTCCTTCTTTCTCTGTTGTGTTAAGAATCTTTTCTTCTTATAAAGAAGGCACCACAGTGGTTTATAACTGTCATAAAAGCCTGCAATCCTTTTGAGGTTAAGCTACTCAGCTATTCAACTTTTACTACAGAAACTTTGAAATTCAAAAAGAAAAAATAATGTAAGTTTTTGAAGGACATGTGTTGCTGTAGGTGATCCTGTTAATTAAAAGTGATTGCCTGCTAGGAAATCATACTTTAAAAAGTTTCATGAATTTATTAGAACCCTGAAGGTATCTTTGTATGCACAGGGCTTTACATGCCATTTATGCAATTTTGTTTCAGATCTGTTTAAAGCTTCACTGACGCTCCCTGAGCAGGGAACAGCACTGCCAGCAGTTGTATGTATTTTGGCTAATTGAATTATGTGAAAATACATACTAATGAAGCTTTACCAGTGATGTTTGCTGAGGATAGTTTAAGTCTCATTTTCTTCTATATTAGCAGTATCTTTCTGTTGCAGATTTACCTTTTTGAACAGCACATATTCCTATAGGTTTTTGTGCAGAAACTAAGACTTTTTTTTTGCAGTGTTATTCAGTATGTAGTCATGTGAATGTATATGTGAATGCACGTCAATTGACATACAGCTCTCTACAGAGATGAAAAGTTAAACTATGATTTGAGATTAAAATATACTAGTTTTTTATCAGGAGAGAACGATTTCAAAATGAAAACTAATTAAGATCTATCTTAACAATTTATTTTTCCTGCTACCAGATTTACAGATTGTATTTTAATTGGTCATTGCTTAATTATCCATTTCTGCACAAATCCATCTGGCAATATTCTTACATAAACCTTTCCTCAGCAATGCTTTACTGCCCCTTGACAACGGTGTTTGAGGGATAAATGATTGAGACAGAATAGTTGTTTACCATGTGTGGGTTTTTAAAGCTGAACCATGGGAAATATCAAAGCTGAGGTGTATGAATCCATTGCAATGGAGATGTGTGGGGATCCAAATCCCTGAGCTCACCAACTGACTGCAGGTAACTCAAGTTTGTGGCCACTTCACAAAAGCAATCAGCTTAATTGCCTAATAAAAATTGCGGTCGGGTTTGCTGCTCACATTTTCTTTTTCAGGTTAGACATTAGAAAACTCTTTTTTTCCTTTCTGTCATGTCATTTTTGTACTTTATAGTGTATTGCATAAACTAACCCAATGTGCAGGCAGCACCCTGCCTTGGTGTAATATCAAATACTGAAATGTTGAAAGGAAAAAAAATCCTCTGTGACTCTTACCAGCCAAGAAAAAAAGAGCCGAGGAAAAGTAACAGGAGATTTATGAAAGTTCACCGTACACTTTGATGAATGTGTGGGCAGGTAATTTTGCACTTGCTTTGGAATATGTTGTCTGTTACAGAGAAATTTATGCATCCCAGAATTGCTTTGGAGTGATCAGTGCTGGGGAGTTGTTCTGACTTGACTGGGCAGTTGGTAATGTTGACATTCATCTGGGGCCGCTGCCCTCTCCTTTGTTGAGCTTTTGCAGATTTACACTATTTTAAAAAATATCCCAGTACAGCTCTAGACAATGTGCATAATTAATTTTTTAAAAGCATATTAATAGCAAACAGGGAAAACTTTAATTTGGTATAATTAAATCCTTTTTTTTTGTTTTGGTTTGGTTTGGGTTTTTTTAATCTAGAGTTCTTTTAGATTACTGTGCTTTGTATCAGAAGGATTGGAATTCAATTTTTTCAAGATGGTCTTGCCCTGATATTTATAAAATTTAATAGTGGCATCTTTAGAAATGTAAATATTTAGGGTTTGCACGTGGGTGTGCATGTCCATGCATTTCAGTGTAAAAGAGTTCTGCCTAAATTTTGCCTTTTTAAAGTCAGAATCTGCATTTATCTGTCTGCCTGCTGCAACATGAACAGTTTGTTCTGTAATGCATGAATAAGGTTTGTGAATAATAAAGCCAAGAGTTAATACTTTAGAGGATGGTTTAAAGTACAGTAAGAAAAACAAATACTCAATTTTTTCAGTCTCCCATTAATACTAGTACTGTCGATCTGGACCATAATGTCTTTTAGGATTAAATAAAAGTGTCAGTTCATCTGAATGACTGAGTGAATAATGTATTAATGTGCATTTGATGTGCACATTTACGAAGACGTATCTGCCAAGCCCAGTAAAAAAATTGCTTCTGCAGAGAGTCCTTCTTTCAGAAATGATACCTCTTGAGGCATTAGAAACAAACAGGGCTTTTCCCTCAAGCTCTTATAGTCCCTCTTCACCATCCAAAGTAATCAGAGAAACATTATTGACATGTCAGTGAATTCATCATTAAATAATGATGAATTATCACTTCTATCACTATAATAGCAAGGTGTTTCAGGAAACATAAATGAAGGAAGGCTGCAGGTTAAGGGGAAGACTTTTATTCAGTCATGTAAGACATGCACATAATGTGGAAGAAAGCATCTGTGAAGACCCAGAGCCTTTTGAAAAATTGTAACTCCTGATCAACAGCAAAGAAGCATATTTTGCATTTTGTCTTATTTATCTTTCATGCCTCTTTGCTCAGTGCTAGTGTCTTGAAACTGCTTCTGCAGCAGGAGTCACAGCCAGTTCTACTGCAAGTTCTCTGCCACCAGCACACACTCAAATACTCACCAGCTGTTTTGCTCTGAAAAGAAAAAAAAAGACAACCTGGTGCTGTTACCAAATGCCAAGACCCTAGTTGAGATGCAGACAATGTCTCCAGGCTCCCATTATGTTGCCTCAGCCCTGAGCTCTGAAGAGTATCGATAAGGGGCACAAAATAAAACAGGGAAATCAAGAGACGCTGAGTAATAGACCTTTGAATCTTTGTTATTGTTAGATTTACAAATAACACAAACTGGTTTGGGTAGGGAAGGAAAAGCAGTTTGCAGTTCAGCTCTGGCCTTGATACAATATCATTTCTCATATGTGGAAAAAAGCATATTTGAACACTGAGAGCCACTGTGGTACAATGAAAGTGAATAAATCATGGCTTCTGAATTAAAGGGTCAGCCCCTCCATACCCCTGTAAAAGGGGTAGCAGTGCTGGTGCTAATGTAAAGCTTATCCACCTGAATGCATGGGGCATTATATGTGCATCGAGAGAGAGAAGAGTTTTGTGTCCTGAGTATTTTCCATCTTGCAAGATCATCTTTCCTCTGTACCAGGCATCTTTTCATCTCACTTTATGTTTTGCCTGTGGCCAGTAAAACCTTATGGTTTTCAACTCAAATGAAGATTTACATTGAGATTCTGGATTTTGAATGAAAGAAACTCTAGATGCTGAAAGGCTTTTTTTGTGTGTGGATGTCAGCTTGTGTGTACAATTGTTCAGCCTCCTAGAAAGAATTTATAGTTACTTGCTCTTAAAAATGGCACCAAACCCAAAGCATTTTAAGCATAACAGACTATGCTTTGCTAAAACCCAAAAATATTTCACCTTAAATGCTCATAATTGAAGTCCCTTCCTGGAAGAGGTGTCTGGCATTCATGCAGCCACATGCTAGTCTTTGTCCCTGGTTGCTGTCTGTCTCTGAGGGAAGTCTGGTACTGCTGCACCTTTTCCTAAGTCCTTGCTACATCTCTGCCCTTCATCCATTCCAACAAAACTGTGGTGGCATGGTAGTCCCACTTCCCTGTCCCACTGGTGCTACTTGCTGTCGTCCCCAGAGCAACAGACTTCAAAGTGCAAAATAACTGGAATGATCAAAAAGTCATTTTAGGGCAATTGCTTTAGTTGGGTTGTACCCAGGTGGACAAAACTGTGTTGCTTAATTCAACTCAAATTGTTGCCATGTCTGAACAAAAATGAAGGCTAAAAATTATGTATTCAAGGGAAAACTGTGGGTTTGCCATCTTTGCATGTCTATGTAAATACATGGGCTTATTGTGACACTACTGAACTTGGAACTCAGTCCTCCAAACACATCCTTGGCTTCAGGTATGGTTGTTATCTGCCTGCTTTCCAATCACACTGCCCAGTTTGGCCCACACATAGACTAATCTGTTTGTCTGAAGTGACTTGGGTTTTGTATTTCCAAGGTAGCAACCCTAGATGGAGCAATAAATACTCTATTCTGGCAGCGTTTTTCTCCTTAAGATGGCAGCTTGCATCCCATTATTTTTAAGGTAGCCCACTGCAGCAGGCTGTTGCTTTCAGACAAAACCACAAGGACGTGCTGAATGTGGTTCCTGGGTAAAACACACCATGATTTCCCACCAGACTTGTATTACAGTGGAGGTTTAATCCTTCCCCAAAAGATACGTCTTTCTTGAGACTCAGTTCCAACCAGTAAAGGATGGGTCATTCAGAATTTAAAAAAGAGAAAACAGACATGGCTTTTTGCAGTTTGCAGTCCTGATAGAACAGCCTCCCCAGCCTCTGGGGGATCAGGTAACAATGGGGTTTGATAATACTGCCGGAGTTTATTTGAGGGATGTTGACAAGCCTAATTGCTTGGCAGCTCCGAGCAGCTGTAGGGCCCCTGGCTGGTCTGGGGAAGGAGGGGAGGGGGGGCATTAACTCTTGGTTTGCCTGTGGGGTTCCTCATCACAGCCAGAACACTGCCTGAGAGAGGGTTACTGTGACACCGGGCTGTGAGAAACACTCTGGGAAAGCAGTTGAGTCTAAATGATGGGAAGTGACTGAGAAAAATACTGAGAAAGATACTGAGAGGATGGAACAGTAGTAGGAGAATGGATAATGTATTTTAAATGGATAGCAGGTCTAGAAGTGGCCTTTCTGCATGTGTCCTCTGCACATTTAAAGTAATGTGCAGCAGTGTCAGTTCTCGCAATGGAAGCTTTTTCCTGTGTTATCCAGACAGTTGTCTGAAAAAAAAAAAAAAAAGACCAACCAAGGCAAAAAACCCATGACAAATCACTTCTCTAACAGAGATGAGTGAACTTCCCTCAGCAGTCCCTCAGCATTTATTTCTACTTTTCACTGAACTTTGACTTTTAAAGCAAATTCTACTGAGAAACAGAAGTGAATGGGGAAACATACCCAACATCATCATTGCCAACTGTGATACAAAACATTGCAGATGTGAGAATTTGCATCATTTCCACTCTGTGTTCTACCCAACTGAAAATGGGTCATTTGCAAGTCTAGCAGCAGGTATATAGCTGTAACATGGCAGGGTAAAGTTGTTTTGGGAGTTTCAATCATGTATTTCCAGATTATTTTAGTGAAAGTGAAGTCCCCATTTTGCATTATAGCAGTGGTTTTGCAAACAATGTAGTTATCTGATGTGGAATATAAAACACACAATTGTGCAATTGTTTTGGAACACAATAAAACTGTCATTCTCATTAGGCAGTGACCATTTGATACAGAAATCCCTGAATTATATCTTAAAATTCTGGATTAGCACTTGGCATTTCACCCTTTCATGGTTTGTGCTAGCAGAAGACTGAATAGCCAGAATTTTAGCAGAAACCAAGAAGCCTGCATCTCTTCACCATCACTGCCAAAAGGTCTGCATGGTGTTAGCCACAATATCTTCCTCGTCTCAATTCTCTGTCTGTTGGGAGACAATCCTTGAAATTTGGCATGCATGGACAGCCCTAAGTCAGCCCACTTGGCACAGCCACCCCAGGCCCAAAGGATTTCTAGAATTACTATCTTTCAGAGAGACCCCAGCTGTGGCATACAGTGTTATGACTTCTTCCTGCCATGTACATAAGCTGTCCACACATCTACCTGGTCCAAAACATGTGTGCCATCTCTTAGTTAAGCATCAAATGGAAGCATATTCCTTCCTTTAATTATTAATCTATTTTTCTCCTTGATTTCATATTTATTTAAGGATATAAAAGAGTGTTCTGAACACATGCCTACAAAATTTCTTCACGAAATCAGGAATTTCAAGTCTGTATCATCTGTATGCTCTGCACATGAGATTTTAATTCTTTTTACTGATACTTGGGCTTTAGTTTCTAACATGAGGTAAAAATCCTAGGAGATCTGTGAGTTATTTCTAAGGAATTCCTAAGAAAAGTGAACTGCAAATAGTTATATATATATTTTTTTTTTGTAAGCACCTAAACATTCAGCAGAAACATTTTCAAGGGTTACAAATCAGAAGCTGTTGAGAGCTCCTGCTTCAGTGTGTTCTTTCTGGGAATGCAATTCAGACACGCCTGCCGAAAAGATGACTCCCTGAGCTCTGAGAACACTGAAAGCTTCCTTTGCACAACTCATGTGACTTCTTTGTGTTTGTCATTTGGCTTGGATCAGTGAATCCCACACAGTGCATCATTTCTGATAGGAATGGCCAGAAGTGCTTATATATCAATCCACACAGTCTACTCTTCAGGGAATATTTTGGCCACACCTCTCTTTGGTGCAGACCTTTGGATTTTTCCTTTGGTGATTTGCAATGCTGACTTTTATTTTCTTGGCAATGTGTAAACTCTGAATAGGACAGAGGTATTTTTAACTGTACATCAACACATTAAAAACAAAGAAATAATTCCCAGTACCCATACATGAGCTAAAGTATAGGAGGATTTTAGATAGCTAGTAAACTCAAGTTGCTTTTACAGGCTTTAATGGCTAGCCAGCTAACTGTTCCACTGCAAAGTAAAAAATACCCTCCTATCCCTTATAAATAGTCTCTCCTTTCATCACTTCTATCAGAGAAGAATACTTTGTCTTTGTTTACTAGGTGCCTCGTCCTCTTAGAGTGCTCAGAGGATTGATAAAAGCTAATCAGTTCCAGCATTTAAGATACAGTAAATGACACAATTACCATCTGTGTATTAATGTACATCAAGGTGATTAATTTGATTTTTTTCCAGCTCAGTGAAAAAGAGCACAGTAAGGTAAAAGGGGCCCTGGATTCCCAATGAGTATTTCCTCCTGCATAATTTTTTTTTTCCACCTGAGAGGGTTTTACTTTTTTTTTTTCAATGTAGTTCTTAATTCCAGGCCACCCTAGAGCATGAGCCACCCAAAATGGCATTTATGCCAAGAGAGTGGAAGGCCACAGCACTCTGCCAGCAGTGTCCATGTGATTTCCAGGGCATGGTAAAAGCCTACAGTGCTATGTAGTGCCCTGAGGACTCAGACACGAGCTGCACATTAAAAGTAATGCCTGCTTACTTCTAACCCCTTAGGCCACAGACAGACAGGTCAGCACACACCAAGAGGCAGTGCTAGGTTTAAGTGGCATGTTAAGGACAAATAACTGCTTGAAAATACTTGAAAATCCAGGTAAATACTTTGAGGCAGCACTGATTTGAAACACCAGAGATCTGCTCAAAAATAACCTGAACACCTGTGTAGAAATCCTACACCTGGCCTTTTCTCCTAATGCAGTTTAGAGTAGGTTGTGGATGCCTCATCCTTGGGAGGGTTCAAGGCCAGGATGGATGGAGCTCTGAGCAACCTGGTCTAGTGGAAGGTGTTCCTGTCCATGTCAGGGGGCTTGGAACTATGTGGTCTTTAAGGTGCCTTCAAACTGAAGCCATTCTATGGTTCTAGGATTTTCAATTCTTCATTTCAATTGACTCATTCAATGGGAACAACCCTAACAACTCCTGCAACAGCCAGGGACCACTCCAGCCTTCATCTGCTGGTGATTATGAAGGCCCTTAAAGGTACATGGTTGAAGAACAACTGGAGTCTTATTCTGTCCTTAACTCATCCTTTGGCCTTGAGCATGTTATTTACATTCCTGGTTTGGTGAGTGAAACGGTTGCAGGTAAGAGGCTGCTGATGGATGGATGGATGGATGGATGGATGGATGGATGGATGGATGGATGGATGGATGGATGGATGCACTGGCCACAGACTCCTCCCTAAGCAGGGCAGCCCATTACAGTTTCCCACTGCAAACACAGGAAAGGGACAGCCTAAAGTGAACCCAGCATGGCCAAGCGAGCACCGCAGTCTGCCGGCAATCCCCCATTTCCCGGCTCTCCCAAACGCTGCTTACGTGCTTCGGAGCGAGGAGCTTGCTCCTAATGACTCGCTCGTGTCCCTCCGAAATAGTTCGTGGCGCTGCCAGCAGATGTCAGCAAGCGATAATAAAACGCAGTCCCGACCCTCGCAGCAGAGCGTGAATTTGGGGTTCCCTGCACCCGACCAGCGCTGCGACCTCGGCATGAGGCCATCCCATCACGCATGGCATGGCCATCCAGGGCAGGAGCCGCGACCGCCTGCAGCCACCTTCCAGCTGCTTGGTGTTGGCGTGATCCCCTCCTAAACCATCCCGGAATGAGGGAAACAGCCCTGATGCCAAGGCCAGGCCACCTGGGGAAAGGGGCACTGCCCAACAGGACTCTGGGGCAACGGGGACCCCCGGGCCGGGGGAAGACAGCAGGGCTGGTATTTCCCCACTAATAAATGAAATGTGGCAAAACAACAGTGCTGGGAAGCCCTCGCTGGCACCTCTTGTTCTGTCACATACAAATAGCCAGTATGTCACTGGATCTGCCAACAAGCTAAGAAGAGCAGTGAAAATGACAGCAGAACCAAACTGTAAAGCTCTGTCCCCAAACTGTACAGGTTTAAGAATAGCCTCAAGTGGCAAAATAGCATCACAGCAATCCCCATATAACGGTGCTTATATCACTGTGACATGCTTTTATATAGGTACAGGATTCGATTTTAGTATGGCCAGAGCCAGAAGTGGAAATGGAATGCATTCAACTCAATACTGATCCTCTTCATAACCTCAAATAGACCTGCTGACACTTCTCAGAAATACTATTTAATGTAAGCAGGAGGTTTTATATCAGGACTTTTTATCAACTGTTGGGTATAAGAGCAGTTTAGTTCTTACTGTGGTTTTAGTGCTCCAGGCAGAAAAAAAGATCCCAGAAAAACATCCTGCAAGTTATTTGCTGACTACTGGCTCAGTCCTGGCCTCACAGTTATTTGCTGACTACTGCCTCAGTCCTGGCCTCACTAGCAGAAATAAGGGTGAGGCAGCAAATTCTAATTCTTTGTGCACTTCTTGATGAACAACTCATCCCCTCATCAAGGCAACTGGAGCCGTGAGAGTGTTGAAAAGGCATGTGGGCAATTGCTGTCCATCTGCTACAGGAGGTTGAAGCAAAGTATCACAATGAAGCTTGGAGTAATCTGTGTTTGCACCGAACCCCAGAGGCTTTCAGGAAAGCAGAATGAAATCAGTGTCCTGCATCTGAAGTTTTGAGTGAACCACTCAAAACTTCAGCTGGAAGCAGACAGGTCAGCACACACCAAGAGGCAGTGCTAGGTTTAAGTCTTCTTTGTGGCTCTTTGGAAAAATATATACTCTCACTCAGGGCCACACATCAATTTGTTACTCAGATTTCCAGCCTTTACAGGAAGACTAGAAGGCATCTGATTAAAAAAACCAGATTACAGAAGCATTTGATTAAAAAGAAATTAAGGAAACTTTTAAACAGAATTAAAAGATATTTGAGTAGCATCATCTGGCCTGATACCTTTTGCCTAATTTTTTTCTTGTTATTGGGCTTTCTTTTCAAGTCTCAACTATCCACAAAGAAATCTTTCTCACATAGTTCAACCCTCATATTTCACTGAATGTGTTTTTCTGCACTGAATAATTTTCATTATTTGGCCCTGGTTTGAAACCCATTTCAGGTGCTTTGGAATTATCTGAGCCTGAAAATGGATTGGAACCTATGCAGAAAAATATGAGTATGCCAAAGGCTTTGCCAGCTCTGTCCCAGCTGTCTGAATTGTCACCAAGCACAGAAAATACTGTCCCCAAAGGACTTGCTCCTTGATATTTATAGGCTGCTAAAGTGAAGAAAGAACAAACCCTTCTGCCCGGGTCCTCTCAGGGAATTCTCCAGGCAGGCAGTACTTCATCTATGCTCAAACCAATGAAGAAGATGGATAAGAATAAGAACATGGAAATTCACCAGTGCAGTGCAAATTCCAGATGATGTCAGGAAGTTATAAGAAATTCCCTACTCATAACCTGTGTATGGAAGGAATACAGGGGAAGTAGGCAATGTGGAGATAGGGCTGGAGATCATCTAGAAATACCTGTGCACTGGATTAAGTCCCTTTGGATGGACCAGAAAGTCCAAAGCTCAGGTTGCAGAAGATCCAGAAAGACCTATAGTTTCAGGAGTAAAGGATGTAAGAACATTGCTGAATAAGATTTACAATATCAAATTTGGAAATCAAGAAAATTAGGTTTAAAAATCAATTTATGGTATCTTACATCTTATTAATTGCAGCAGCTGATTCTTCAGGTTCCCATGGTGCATTAATAAGAATTCACCCAAGGCCAAAAGCTATCACTAGCATTAATGCTTACCTCACTGAAAGCAGGCAGAGCAGGTTCCCACGGAGCTTAGCTTGGTACTTTCTTTTATGCTACATTGCTATTGCTACAGTAACCCCAAGAAAACATAAAACCAAGGGTGTTTGCACAGGTGTATTTGTTATTGCAGGGTTTCTCACGAGGGCTGCAGCACAGAGGAGTGAATACAGGTGATGGAGGCCAGCAGGGCCTGACACCCACAACACGGCTCCCTGTCATCCCACCCTCTCCCCCCTGCCCCCTACCTTCCTACAAAAATACCCCTTGGACTATTTATTGCAAAACTCAGCAAGGGAGGCTGTGATCTGAGAGGTTTACTGGTGCCAGTGTGAGTTTTTCCACAGGGTTTCCACAGGGCTCAGATCCCATTCTGAGGCTGTTATTCCCCTATCCAGCTTATTTGCTGTACACTTAAACATGTACTTTCAGGATTAAAGCAACTGTTTCAATTCTGTACCTGAACAGAGAAGCATTTAAATGTGTGCTTAAATGATTTGTGGAACTAAGGCCTGGAAACTCTCAATTTCTCCTCAGCATAAAGAAAGAATCAACAGATGACATGAGAAGTTAGTCATGAAGTTCTGAGAATTACCTAGGAGGAAAGTAAAAAAAAAAAAAAAAAAAAAAAAAAAAAAAAAAAAAAAAAAAAAAAAAAAAAAAACAAAAAATCTTTTAC
>VZRH01002462.1:1412810-1424933 GCA_013397555.1 Urocynchramus pylzowi
AAAAAAAAAAAAAGTAGTTTCTCTCATTTCTACCAACTCAGGCAAGGATGCTGTTATGCTGTCCTTTATGTACACTTTCTTAGCTCCCTAGTGCACTAAAAAAGGGCCCTCAGTCCATTGAAATAATACAAAACCTCAGTTGCTGATGGTAGTGGTATGTGATTTCCTGTGTACGTTTTACACCAGAAGGTACAGTGCCTATTGTACATCCCCATTTAGAACTCAAACACAATGGCTCATGCAGCTGCATGGTGACCTGCCAACAAAGTTTAAGACAGCATAGACTTCCACATGAATCTGCAGATTAATGAGACAGAGAACTATCTTCTTTTTTTCCCCACAAAAGGCTACTCGTGCATTCAGAATGTGCTGCAGACTAAAACCAAAGTTCAGCTCGCCACAGGAGTAGAGAGAGAAGAAACACGCACAGGATACACTCAGAAACAGCCCAGCCCTTATGGAAAACTCCTGTGGAATTTAACACAAAACGATAACAATTTCTACAGCTTTTTTTTTTTTTTTCCCCTACCATCCTATAGCTCAGATACCTCTTCTATTACATTCTATACAAAGGTTCAAAAAACTTCATGTAAAAGATATAATGCTCCATAGGTTTTAGAGTAATTTTATAGTGTTCTGTTACATTTCTATAGGACCCCCTTGTTTCTATTCCAATTATGTTATCCAGAACTTTTCATAAAAGGCCTATCTTATAACAGGCCCTTTCCCTCTCTTTCTGTTTTCCTTTAACAAAATGTGTAGAGATACATACATTACAAGGTGTGTTTCTTACAACTCCATGATTTTAGGCATATTAAATTCCCATACGTGGCAAAAGCATTATTTGTCTTTTGGCTAGGAAGCTTAGTAAATTAGTGAGAAAACTGTCAAAGCCAGACAAATATAAATTTACAACTGCCTTTTCATCTTGATTAGGCCAATGAAACAACACTGGTGTGGAAGAGGGAGAAAAACATGAGCTTTCAATCTTTTTTTCCTATAATTTTGAAGTAAAGGCCAAACTAGAAACACTTACAGAAGCCTTTCTTGGCAGCTGTCCTCTCAGGAATTTATGTTAAAAGGTGAAGTAGAGCAAGGGTTGATTTAGCTCCCAGAGAAAAGTCTTAAGGAAGTGTTTGGCACATCACAGTCCTAAAATTATGATGTAATTCTAATATATCTGTCTTTTTGGAATACAGGGGTTTTGTCTTGGGTGTTAATTCCAAAATAATTTCTGTGATTTTGGGCTGCTTAATAATTGTCAGTGGACAAAGACAGCAGGTACTTCAATGGTGATCTGATACCTTTATAATCTGAAGGGGCTAATCTGCTGTGGAAAGATAGCTCCGACTATTGTTTGAGCTAATAATTAGAGGCCAGATTATTCCAAAATGGACTGGAGAAATGACAGAAATATAAATAGATTTTTTCATTCAAATGGTCACCAAGTTAACTGTTATAACAGCACTGGATTCACTAGTCCCTGTTTGGCATGGCTATGGCTCCAGACACAAAATTGTCTTCACATACATTTTTCAGAGGGGAAAAGGAACACAAGATATTCCATATGGTCTTATGATGAGCAATAAAAATTACAGTGAATAAAGAGATGCTGTCTAAGAAATAAGTTTCATTACTCACTTTTTGCATTTACAAAGTTAATGATTAAAATAAGTAATTCCACATCTATGAAGGCAAATGATGGGTATATTAAGAAATGTATAGAAGACAAAAAGTTAAGGTAATTGAACAAATGAAGGTCACATGGTCTATTATATTTTCTCTTCCATAAATTTCACAGAGTAACTGTGTTTTGATCTCAGAGATACAGTGGAGGGAAGCTTAAAGCAAAGTGGCAAGATTTAGCTTATTAATTTGAGACAACTATTTTTAGTCACTGATTCTTGACACAAGGATACCCTTGCCAGTTTTTGTGGCTTGAAGAGAAGGGACCCCAGAAAGGTTTGATAAAATGAGAATGTCTTTAAAAAGGACATGTAGAAAATATAAAAGTATATTTGAGTTGATTAACTTCATTTATTAAACAAAAATTTTGTGTCAGTTTTGACTCATCAGGAGCTTATTTTGTTCATAAGAATGCCTTTGATGGTATGAAAAGGTTTCTGAATACATGAATCACAATTCAATACCATCCAAAGCATCATCAGATGTCATAAAAAGGGATAAGTTCAAACTCCATAAGTGTTAATGTGGATGTGTATCCACTTATTTTTATTACCAAATCTTTATTTCATTCCTGAGATGACTATATTATGTCTCACTGCTTTCATGATTGTTTCAATTCATCTAGTTCCTGCATACATTTCAGAACTTTGCCTTTTTTACATAACTCCCTTGAGAAGCAGCTTTGCATTGACTCATTTTCTTTCTTTTCCCTCTTTAAGAAAGTTTTGTCTCTGTGGATTTTCTCTGAAGATGTTTTAACTGATGAGCTATGATTTCAACACTGTTTCCCAGACTGATTGAGCAGTGGAGTCTCATTCTCTTTGTGAGTGTGTTCGCTGAAGTTGCTGCTGTGGTCCAGCTGAACACAGTTTTCAACTCTCAGTACTGCAATCCCAATGCATCTCCTGTTCTCTGTGTTTCTTTGGTTCCTCAAGATATTTCTTGAAGTATGGAGGATCCCTACTCCCCTTCTCGCGCTGGAGGAAAAGCGTCATGTTAATCTTTGGGAATGCAGATTTCTGTTCCTAGTTTTCTAGTGTTTGAAAAAATCCTGACTTTGTTAACGCAGTGGTTTTCTGCAACAGAATTTATGATTGATGTATTTTTCCATGAATTGCTGTTTTCATTTATTATTATTTTGATGAAACAGAGTAAAATAACATGTAAATACATCCATGAAGTTCAATGAGGCCAAGAGCAAGATCCTGCACATGGGTCAGGGTGATCCCAAGTACAAAGACAAGCTGGGGGATGAAGGGATTGAGAGCAGTCCTTCAGAGGACATGGGGGTGTTGGAGGGTGAGAAGCTCAATGCAACCTGACAATGCACCCTGGCAGCCTAGAAAGCCAGCTGTGTACTGGGCTGCATCAAAGCAGCATGGGCAGCAGGTCCAGGGAGGTGACTGCCCCCTGAACTCTGCTCTGGTGAGAAGCCACCGTGAGGTGTTGTGTCCAGCCCCCAACAGAGGAAGGACATTGATCTGCTGTAATGAGTCCACAACAATGATCTCAGGGCTGGTGCACTGTTGGAATCCTGGATGCTGAGAATTTTAAACTTTTTTTGCTTAAAGGCACAGACCCACAAGAGAACAGTGCATTTGACCTGAGGCTGTGGAACATGCTTCTAAAATTAATTGATAGCACTGGGATTATGGGTGTGTAGTTGGTCGGAAGTGTGTAATATCACAGGGTGGAAAACTTAAAGTTTGGGTTTTTAGAATATAGAAAGAAATATGAAGCAAGATGGAGGTTTTAGGGTGGAGGCAGGTTGTTTTTCTTTACCTTCTTTTTTCTTCTTCATGGGCTTGGGTGATGTTTTGTAATTGGACAGAAAAGTCCACATTGCAGGCTTCGAGGGATCAGTTATTGGGTTAAAAGAGAAAATAATCTAGGTGTCCTTTCTCAATTGGATAGTTTAGTTTTAAAAAACCTTGTAACAAGAGATAGTTAGCCATTTTGTGTCTTGCTAATGAAAGGCTGCTGAACTCATGGTTGTGAGAGTGTTTCACTGATAAGAAATAATAAATACCTGCGTCCAAACATGAACTACCATCTCAAGTGCCTACAAACCCAACCTCGAGAAACCTGTAGAGCACCTCTGTTATGCAGAGACAGGCTGAGAGAGTTGGAGTTGTTCATCTTGGAGAAGAGAAAGCTCCAGGGAGACCTTACAGAAGCCTTATGGATCTAAAAGGACCTACAAGAGAGATGGAGAGCAAGTTTGTATAAGGGTAGAGATAGTTCTATCTAACAGATTGGGATTCTCCAAATTGCTGCCTTAAAAAACATTTGTTTTTCCATCTGGTCAATCATATCTGCCATACTGGTCCCTTTACACTCTTGGGCCCTGAAGTTCATTTACCCTCTGCAGTCCAAGTGCTCCAACTGCATATGTGGATTCTGACAACACCAAGTCCCACACAGCCTTTCTTTCTCACCCCACTGAGAGGCTTCTCAGTGATATAAACCTGCAAGGCAGTCACATTTAAGATAAAAGTTCTTACAGTTTTATCACTGTTATTATTATTGCTATTGCCATTCTCCTTACCCTGAAAGCTAATAGACACTGACAATGGACAAGGGAGATGTGAGTATTTATCTAAAATGTACTTTTCAGTATCTAAAATACTTTCACAGCACAATTCTCCATAGTGCTGAATACCTGAAATCCCTGATCCGTTCACACTTATTCTGTCTCCGTTCTGGAGACATCCAAGAGCATCCCCAAAAGAGTGTAATGGCCATGTGACAGATGGTTTCCTCCAGAAAGCATTCCCAGAGGCAACACAGACAAGACTGCACTGTATTATCTCACAACATCTAGCCCTTCAAGTATTCCCTGTGCCACATCCCTGAGCTCACAGAACTCTGTCCCATGGAACCAGCACCACAGGAGCTGCAGATTCCAGGACACATTATTCCATGAACATTGAGCAAATACCAAAAACTAAGAGTGCTCTCCATGGGCCAAAGGCTCACTAGCCCAGGCCCAGAGCAAAACTCCCAAGTCTTGACTATATTTTTTTTCTCCCGTCTGCTTAGTGGATGCCACACAAGCTAAATTACCACCAAAAAAAATGTTTCAAGTAATGAGAATTCCCAAAGGCACTAATAAATACTCTATATTTGACTTAATTTTCAAATGCAGTCTGGTACTTAATGCAGAGGTGGGAAAGCACCACATTTCTGTATAAACACATCTGGAGGCCTTCCAGCTGCTGCTGGTGTGATACTTCTCACCACAGTGTCCCTCTACCAATATTTAGTACTCTGCTGGACCAGGTTTCACCTTTCAAGAAGTAAAAGTACCTGCCATCTGATGATGGATGGTGGCTCTTGTCTCAGCAAAATCTATGTGTTCTCAGCTTCTGTCCATGAAGAAAAGCAGGCACAGAAGGAAAAGCAGAAGAGGTGGTTGACAGAGAAAACACCAACAATGTGGACATGAATTAGCCTGCTGAAAGACAGGCTCCTCAGACAACAGGGAATCATACCCTAAAAGAGGGAGCTGGTATACTCAAAGAAGGCTCTTTGGTTTCCAGAAAGCATTCACTCAATGCTTTTTTTTTTTTTTTTCATTCATGAAATTAAAGGACAGTAAGGGAAGAAGGTAAGAACAATATTAGTTACAGTTCTCCCTCCTTCCTGCTGTTACTTCATTTTGTTGGAGAAGAAGGAGTAGTAGTGCAAAAAGGAAGAGAAAGGAAAATTATGACACACAGGACAATGAAGATTAAGATACCTGCATATCCAGCAGGGGGGAAAAAAGGGAGCATGTGAAGTACATTATACACAGAAGAAATCCCAGCAATAGAATTTGCCAGGAACTAGATGAAGGTGGTAAAATCATTAATAATGAAAAAAAGCCATATTCAATAAATATGTCTCTCCTTGATTTGGAAAAAGCAGGATAACAGCAGTATCATATCAGGCAGCCAAAGCCTTTTTCAGTCCATTAGTAACCAAATAGGATGTTAAATATCTACTTGTGATAAAAACCTGTAATTCATCAGGCCCAGATAACTTGCACCTGAGGAGTCTCAAATAGTTGGGGGAGGACATTCTTCCTTTCACATGTTAATTTTTAATGGGTCTTGAAATAACACAGAAATTCCAGAAGACTGGAAGAAGACTGATGTTTTGCCAGTATTCAGCAAGGACAAACATGATGACCTTGGTAAATACAAGCCAGTGAACCTAACTTCAAACTGGAGAGGAGGTGAGGGGGGAGCAAAATAATAGAATATGGGATTCAACTGATAAAGAATAAAAGGACAGGAAGTAATTAATGCCAGTCAGCATGGTTTTATGCAAAATAGGTCTAGTCAGACAAACCTGATTAGATTACAAATTTGGTTAAAAAGGTAACTGCCTCAGTGTGATGTACTGAGACATTTGTAAAGCATTTGATTTAAATTTGCAAAGCATTCTGATTTAAAAAAAAAATATTGTACAGCCCTGGTGAAACAGGGCTGTACAATACCCCCTAGCAGAACAATGCTTTTATTAAGCAGCAAATCTCAAAAATGTTTTATCTCTGGGAAGTCATCACTGAATATAGATATTTTTAGCATGGCTGGGAAAGGGTCAAGTCTTAGGCATGGACATTTGAGCATTTCTGCAGCTGAGTTAAGTATAAATTACTGTTGATTTTACTACTAATGCAATCTTTGAAAAAGCAAATAGAAAAGTAACCAATATGTACATAGATATGATATTACATCTTTACATAGCATTGGTGTGAATATACTTCACAGTTTCAGTGATCGTATGTTTCACAATGCT
The DNA here is from genome assembly GCA_013397555.1 of Urocynchramus pylzowi. Taxonomy (NCBI): domain Eukaryota; kingdom Metazoa; phylum Chordata; class Aves; order Passeriformes; family Fringillidae; genus Urocynchramus; species Urocynchramus pylzowi. Next base: position 1,419,282 of record VZRH01002462.1, read on the forward strand.
GAAAAAAACCCCAGAGGTTTAAAGAATAGCTGCAAACCTCATTGTTAGAGCTGAAGAAAATGCCTTGTCGTGAGAACTTTAGAGAATATGGAGATATTGCTTGGTTGCAGTGAGTAAATAGCTCCATCAGCAGAAAAGCAGCTCACATACTTTCCTTTTTCAGCACCCCCAGGGCACTTGGAAAAAAGAGTTAGGCAGTCTTAGGGCCCAGGTCACCCTGAAGGGCTTCTGTTTCCACATCAGTAGCAGGATAGGTTAAATACAGCCTGGTGGCAATGGGGTGTCCCTCATGTCAGGAGGGGTGCCTGACCTGCTACACACGGCAGCACTCGTGTAGGTCGTCCGCATCTGTGAAGGCTCCAAGATTTTTCTCTTGCTTGTAATCCCTCTCCAAGTAAAAGGGCAAGATAAAATGACCCTGGATAATTCAGAAAGTGTCCTGGCCAATTATCCTAGGGAGCCTCAAGGAGTTATCAGAGGATCAAAGACCCTTCTCTAGTCTTCAACTCAGAAAAGTTGCAGCTAGACAACAAAAGGAGAGGCAGGGGAAGAATGTGACAACTTAATGATGCTACAGTAGCACCGGGTAAGAGCCTCAACTTGAGCAAGCAGGTGCCACTCCTTCAAAGTCAGTGGAGAGATGCTAATTTACACCAATGGAGAATCTGACATAATATGTTTTTTTATTTGCTTGAGTCCTGCCGTGGCTCCATAAGCAAAGGTTAATGCAGGTCTGCCAGGGGCAGGCTGGAGTTAACACAGAAAGGTAGTTGAGAGGTTGCTGATTCTGATAAAAGCAAATTGTGAACTGCAAGCATCTGAGTGTTGAGTGTCACATTCACACCTAACTGCTGCCCTTGCCTGTTCCCCACAGTCATCCAGCTCTGTCATCATGACATTCTCCTGAAACCATATTTGTACAGCTGTCACTTTTTGTCTTTTGAAATTTGTGTACAGGCTTTCTATAATGACATACTAAAAATGGTTGTAAACTTCAAATGAGTGAATTACAATATGTTTAACCCAGGAAAATCACTTCCATATATTAGGCAGAAACTTGAGTCTTTACTTCTTCTAGTTCTGCATTTGGAATAGGGATGTTAATACTGATAAAACTGTAGGAGGCACCTGATAGGTGAGGGCAGTGAGGAATTTGTTCCATTCATGATAAAAAAAAAAAAAAATTAGGAACCTCTTTCTAGATCTCTGGATCTTCAGCATCACTAGGTCCCTAAAGAGTCAGACATCTCCATAGAGTTGCTCATCTTCTCCACTTCCACCAGTCCTCTGGGAACAAAGTTCTGACTATCAACAGAACCATGGCATCTCTAGAGTATTTTTGTTTGTGTTTCAGTAGTGGGCAAAGTCAACACTGTCAACATGTCAATAATTAGTGGCACACATGTAGAAGATAACATGAGGACAGATTTTGAATGTCATGCTCAGGCCCCTCCAGGGCTGGGAGCACATCTGCCTAGAGATGCACTGGTGACACACCATCCTTGCAGCCCCCACTGAATTCTGAACTCACTGCTATTCCTGAACTCCCTCCCACCTTGCACTTTCATTTCCTAAAAGTGATCAACTGCACTTTTCTTCTTTTAAAGGCAACATTTCCCAGCTCCTGCTGAGTTTCTACATTCACACCTGATCTCTGGTTCACAACTAATAATGCACTCACCTGCTGAAAAGGTGCAAATCTGAACCCAAACTACCCATAACTTGTAAAGATACCAGAAACAGCTGCCTAGTTACAGCAGGGCAGAGTTTAGGACAAGCCGTGAAATTTACCCACAAAACCTATTAAACTAGCTTATGCTGATTTTTTTTTGTTACTTACACTGCACTGTGGGATGTGCTTCCAGCTGCCCCTGTCGTGAGGCAGGGGGCTTCCAGCTGCCCCTGTCGTGAGCTGCTACCTGTACTGGTGAGCTGAAAGCAGCTGATGGTACCAAAAGGTTCAGGGGGGGGAAAAAAAGAAAAAAACAAAGGATAAAAAAGACAAGGTTACTATACCAGATCTTTCTGGATATAATTGCATTAAATATAGGAAAGGTTATATACCATTTCCTCTGTCCTTTCTCTCCCCATAGGCTGCTGGCCTATGATTGTTTCTCGTACCTACCCTGTAGCTGATTTTATTGTTTATTCCTAGCTCCCCCTCCAGTTTGCTCGGGGCCTTGTGTCTTAGCCAGTGACTCCGTGCTCCCTTTCCAAGTTCAGAACCTTTCTGGCTAAAGTCTGCGGTGACACGTAACACAAAAAGACAGCTCTGGGCACAGGGCATGCAGCCGTTCCTGGAGAGAGCAGGCTGCGGTTCGGCGGGACCGTTTCTGGAAGATGAAGGGATGAAGCCTAACTAAAAGTGACTACCAGGGGTGGATCTTTTCCTGTCAAACACAGAAGGTTTTCCATAGAGCAGCTCCAAGGTTGTGAGTGAAGGTGAACAGCTCTGTTTCTAAAGACTCCTTAAGAAATTCAAAGACCCGGCAGGACACTTTGTTCTGTGACTTTCTTAAACCTACACCCTACTTCACATCCTTTCATGAGCCATCATCTTTCTTACTTAAAGGAGACACAACAGAAGTTTAAAAAAGACAGAAGAGATGAGAAGTACAAGTCTCTGCAGATGTAAGGTGTAATTTAGCGAAGTATTTTATCACGCAATCCTGCCAGGTCCTCAACATGTTCTGCAGGCACAGACTGCTCCACTCATCTTGTGAACAGTGGAGAGAAAAAGGCTCCAGTCTTTTTCTGGTTGCAGGAAACTCCCTGGTGTTGACTGTTCATTCAGCTTTTGCATGCATATTTATATGGCAAAAGCCTTGAGAGTCTTCATGAATTGATTACTAAGTCTGTGTTTTGCAATAAACCATTACTTATTTAGGCATTCATACTGATTCATAAAAACCCACGTTCAGATTTTCTGGTGAACATGGTATGAAAACACAGATAAAATAGGAAGATCCAAAAGAATATGTTTTATTTACAGGTTTTGTATAGATACAGAAAACAGGGGACGGGATAAATACTCTAACAAAGTATTCACCAAACTGTTTTCATTAATAACTTATCAAACCAGTTTCATTTTTGAAAACATCCAAAGGAAGCTGAAAGTTATGCAGGCAGCTGGTTGAATTTCTCCTGGAGGGTTTGAATGGGACTGCAGGCCGGTGCTGAATTTCACTCTTGTGAATAAATCCACGCATTATCTTTTGGAAAGCAATATCTTTCAGGGTGGAATAAAGCCTATTTAGTAAATTATTATTTTTGTTTTTAAAACTAAATGACTCTTTATTAAAAAAGAGACCTACTGAAATTTGAATTTTTCCTCATTACCTGAGGCATAATCAAATTGGCAGCTGTTTTACAAGGGTGATAATGTGGAACAGAAGTGTGATAACATTTGCCATCATTCCAGCTGGTTCCCCCCAAAAGACACCTTCTCACAACCTTCTCATCAGTGAACCCACACGATCTTAGAGAAGCACAAGTTATTCTTTAGAAGTGGTCTGATAATGAACATCAGAGAATCATTAAGGTTGGGAAAGACCTCCAAGATCATCAAGTTGATAGATATGAGTTGTTAGACTTGTTTTATTTGGACACAGTGTAATTTGAAACAGAAATTAAATGTTGACTTCTGGAAAAAATGTAGGAATTTGTCACTGATTTCACACTGTCAGTGTGACCAGGATTTTGCTACTGAAGTATATTGTGCTGTTTTCAGATTTCAGAAGCAAATGCTCAATCATTTCACTTTACTTATGCAGAGAGAAAAAAAGCTGAGAATATTTCAAAATAGTTTATAATGCGATAACAAGATACAGCAGCTGAAGGGACAACTGGGCAATTTAAGGGTGAAAATAAAGTATATATGTTTACTAGCGAGTTGGTTTTTTTTTTGTAAAACCACTTATTAAGAACATTTTAAAATCAAGACTAGTTATTTCCTAGAAGTTTTGCTCTACTTTGAGCATGAATTAGTTCAAGGAATTTACTAGGCTTGTGCAGTGTAAGAAGTCAGAATAGAGGGGTTTAGGAGCTGACTCTATTTGTCTAACTATAATGGATCTATAAATTAAACAAATTGTATTGACCATAAGGGTAGTTTCCCAGTTAATGTTAATTCATTCTTAAAGTGCATACATTATCAATCACTATTCTTAAATATACTTAGCTACAGACTAGTCTATAATTAAGAGTCCAGACCTTTGAGTTTGACATCCTCAGTCTACACTGAACTGGGATGTAAATGGCAGTCCTCATGCACTAGATGGGGTACTTGGTTAGATACTGCTCCTACTACTTTAACTGGATACCCTAATTCCATCCCTGCAGGTCTGCAATTGGTCATGATCAAGATCTAGCTCAGTTGTTGAGGGTGACAGCATGTTTCTCAAGGACTGGGCCTATTTTCATTGCTCAGTCTTTCCTTGTGAAAACAGTGATGTTTTAACTAATTCAAATAATGCTGGTCCAGAAAGATACATTATTTTTGCAGTGGATCCACTAATTTCATCATGTTATGATGGATGAGAACATCAGAGAAGTTAAAGATATGCATCTGGATATAAATTAGTTATATGGAAATATAACTAATATAATATAATATAATATATAACCAGTGTATTTTTAGGGCACAACTAAGCCTTAAATTTCCTGTCCAGCTTCCCTGGGGACACCCACCCACCTTGTCTCCTGCTGCCCCTGGCACCTGGCTCACCCCTGACCGTGTCTGGGCTGTCAATGAACTTGCAGGGAGAGGCTGGGCCTGCCACGTTCTCTCCCTGCCCTGGTTATCTATCCAGGAGGCCACAACACCTGAGCTCCCCGTGACCTGAACTGCAAACCTGCTCACGACAGAGGTGCCTTGATCTGGGAGGCCTTGCTGCTCCTCTCAGTGGCACTTCATCACCCTGGTGTGAAATAAGTTTCAGATTACCCCACTAACTATCCTGCTAATGCAGTCAGTATATTCCTTGCTCACTGTGCTCCTCTAGATCTCCACATGAGAAGCTTGCATGGATAACAAGCAGCTGCTCCGGAAGATACTTAAACGCTATTCCCTGAGATAGCTATGATCGTCACAATATTACTGCATAGCAATGGAGCATGGAAGTATTTCTTGACCCTTTGGCAGACAGAAATCTTCCAAATGTGATAAAACAAAACCAGCCACTTGCTATGGCACAGGAAAATTTCTGGTTAGGCACATAAGTTAAAAAAAATCCAAATAAAAAACTAAAACCCAAAAATAACAGCTCAATGCAAATCTTAGAGGCTGGGAAAAGCCACTGGAGTGCTGGAGGAGAGCAAAATCACCTCAGTTGTACCTTTCTTCAAGTGAATAGGACTCTTCACCGGGAGCTGTATTAGGTGCTGATGTTAACGAGAGGGCTGCGAGGCCAGCGGGAGAGTCCCTGCGGTCCGGGTGCGTCTGGGGGATGCTTCCAGCGCACACAGGTTGGCGTGGGCAGCCCCTCCCGAGGCCAGCCCGGAGCGGGCGGGCAGCGTGTCCGCGGGCCGGGCAGGGCTCGGGGCCGGAGCTGAGGGCAGAGCTCGGGGCCGGAGCTGAGGGGACAGCTCGGGGCCGGAGCTGAGGGGACAGCTCGGGGCCGGAGCTGAGGGGACAGCTCGGGGCCGGAGCTG
>VZRH01002462.1:1425089-1548827 GCA_013397555.1 Urocynchramus pylzowi
TCGCCGTGGGCGAGCTGCTGCTCAGCTGCCCGGCCTACGTGGCCGTGCTGACCGTCAGCGAGCGCGGCAGCCACTGCGACGGCTGCTTCGCCAGGTAGGGCCCGGGCGGCGCCCGGCGGCCGCGGCTTCTGCGGGGCGGCAGCAGAACTTTCCCCCTCCTCGGCTCGTGGTGCTGTGGCAGCGTGGAGGTTTAAAATCAGAGCTGGTTTTCCGTGCTCAGCCGGTCAGGAAAGAGAAAGGAAAAGGAAAAAAAAAAAAAGTTCTGGTCTTCCCGTGCTCTGGCGGTCACGTAGACACGTGCGTAACCATCCTCTGGCAGGAAGTTTCATTGATCCATCCAGTTTTGTAGTAACTTCGTGTTCGCTGGTTTTAATGAAGGTTTGATAAGGGAGAAAGGGTCTGCAGTCGCCTAATTCACACTTCACATTCCCCAGTGCGGATGGAATATCTATGAATGAAATGTATCTATCTCCGCATTGAAATATACAGAAATACTTGTATATTACCTGTGTCTGAAACCATAGTCTGCAAATTACTTTTACTGGGGCGGAGCGCAGGCAATGCAAGAACTTGTTTGCCGCATGGCTGGGAGCACCGGGACTGGAGCGCTGCCTGCTCCCGAGTGCTTCGGGATTCCTGGTGCGGGAGGGATGCGGGGGGCTCGAGTCTGCCGGGGCCTCTGCAGCTGCCTCCTCACCTGTGTGGGGAGGAGGTATTCGAGGGTTTGCCTCAAGCCTCTCAATATGAGCTGCTGCAGGGTGCACTAAAAGGTGTATTAGGGTTAGCAAATTCAGCATGGATATGACACTCTGGCACGTCACACCACACCGTATTTTTAGAAGGTGTAGTACTTTCGTGGCTCCTGACAGCTTACTGAGGAATTAAGTGCTTACCTGGTTATAACTCAGAGCAAATGCTAGTAGTTGTCTCAGTAAAGAAAAACAACTGTTGCAATTGTGCTATTTTTATCCATACATCCTTTTTCTTTCCTCATTACCTTATCTAGTTATGACTTGGTCACTTGATTCACCCCTTGCTTTGCATATGAGTGCCTAATCTAGTTCCTAGTGAAGCTGGTGAAGCCAGCTCCATTAATTTGAAGAAGGGTGCAGCTGAGGTGATTTTCCTCACCTCCTTTACGCCTTTTCCCAGCCTGTGAGGTTTGCGTTGAAGTGTTGTGTTTGGTTTTAAGTTTTTTTTAACTCTTGTACCTAAGTTTCCTTGCGCCAGAGAAGCTGGCTGGTTTTGTTTATCATATTCAGATTTGCCTGCCAAAGGACCGGGGGATACTACCATACTTCACGGATATGAAGTAATACTGTAAGGATAATAGTTATCTCATGGAATAGCTTTTAGTTATCTTCGGGAGCAGCTGCTTGTTATCCATGCAGTCTTCTCCTATGGAGCTCTGGAGGAGCACAGCGATCAAGGAACACACTGACTGCAGCAGGACAGCAGTTAGTGGGGTAATCTGAAACTTATTTCACACCAGGGTGATGAAGTGCCGCTAAGAGGAACGATGTCTGGGTGATGTAAGGTGATCCGCCAGTGCTCAGACATGTGTTCTGTGTCTGTGACTGTTGCATTAGCGCTGAACTAGCACGTACTAGATTCCAAACTGTGCTGCTTGAACTTGCAAAGAGCCCTAGCAGGGAGGTTGTGGGCTCGACACCAGCCGTGGGAAGGGAAACTTGGCGAAGTTGTCCTGAAAACTTTTCTGGTAACATGGGCAAAGTGAGGCTGTAACATTATATTTGCATGAGATAGTGGTTGTTACTTTAAATACGTGGATGTAATGTCAGCGAGAGGAGTCAGGATGTTAGCCCGGCTCGCTCATGTTGCACCTTGTGTGCTTTGCAAATACAATCAGAGGATGCCAGGCTTGCTGGGTTTTATGGGCTCTGAATGCCAGTGACCACCAAAATGTTGTACACTATCACATCATATGAGGACTCTCATCCTTTATTTACTCCAGTGAGCTTACCTTAGTGTAAGACTGTTTTTTTCTTTTTTTTTTTTTTTTTTGGTACTTATACCAGAGAGGGTGTGCAGACATTTTAAAAGCATTCAGTACTGCTGAGAGAGATCCCTATTGCTGTCATACCAAAATGTCACTTGTTGGGTAACACATGTTCTATTTTTGGTGGGATCTGTTGCAACACATGCACTTTAAAGCAGAAAAGGACCTTCCTCGTGGCAGTTCCCTCTGGTGGCGTATATACAAATATAAAAAAGGAGAGTGTGAGCCTTAGGTCTGTTCAGAATACACAGATACAAAAGCAGACAGGGTGGGACAGTAAGGGGATCTCAGGTGACAGGAGATCAAACAGTATATTTAATAACACAGTATTTTTTCTTGGCTTTTAGAGGCACTTACTCAACAAAGGTCATGCATTCTATAAGCAAAGAAGCAGTAGAATTGTCATAGTAGAGCCAAAGGGTTAATATTGGTGAAAAAGTACACAGAGCGGTTTTAAAGTTTGCAAAACACAAGAAGTTTAGCTCATTATGCTTTGTATAGTGGAAAAAAATGATGCTGTCTGTCAAATAGCATAGGGTGACGTGTTTCCAAACCCAGCAATTTATCAAGAAAGCAGAATGCATAATGAGACTTGCTTGGGAAAAATGCACTTTTGAAAGTCTAATACAGTTTTCATTGTGAAATGCAAAATAGTATGCAAAATAGTGTGCAAGAAGTGGTCCAGTATAGAGTTTTATTTCATTCAGGTTTGTAGAACAGAATAACTTCTGTTTTCTTTTTAAGGAAAGAAGGATTGTCCAAGTGTGGAAGATGCAAACAGGCCTTTTATTGCAATGTGGAATGTCAGGTATGGTATGCAATTTGTGAGGGTGGGGGGAAGGAGGGTGGGGGTTACAGAACTCCAGTTTGTGTTTGTGTGGCATGGATATGCTCTGATGGTAGCTATGGTTAATAGCAGTCCAGTCAGTTCCAGCATCCCACAGATGCTGACCATGGAGATGTGCATTGGACAATTACAGGATTTCGACATGGTCTGCATGAGTCTTTCAAGATCAGTAGCTTCAGGGCTTGGTACCACTGAGACTTTGATTAGAGCTGCCTGTCAACCCACTAATTATGTCTGTATTACTTCTTCCTTTAAGGACAGACCAGATAATTTAGCATTAGCTCACTAAACTGGTAAGAGATCCTGTGTCTAATGGAAAAAAATCAAATCACTAAATAGCCATCTTAGGAGAGAGTTTTTTAGGGTTTTTTTTTTTTTTTTAGAATATTTGAAATATTTTGAGTATTGTGACTACCACAGCTGATGGCAGTCATAGCCATTTGAAACCTACCAGGCTTTCTCCCTTTTTTTTCACTCCCACTCCCAGTGAGTGAACTTACTCACTGTGGCAACTTTTATTCTTTTTGGTTTTTTTAAAGGCCCCTGGATGTAGAATATAAGTGCATACTAAAGTAGAGCAATACAAAGACGTCCAAAATATTTGCATGCAGTTTCAACTCTGTTTTTAATTCAAATTAGAATAAGCAACTCTTAAAAAAGAGAGAGGAAAAAAGACAGGATTAGAATATTAGAATCTAGCTAATTTGATTTTGGGCCCTCAGCTTGATGGGGAAGAATTATCCAGTTTCTGTGTGGAAAAACCCACCTGGGTTGCTGGTTGAATAACATGAGCTATGCAAGGTCTTTGGTGCTGGGCACAGAGTGTGGAACAATGCTTATGGAGGATTTGAGTGACCCGAGGTCTGGCATGCAACTGTGTGTTAGCTATAAATAATCCAAACCTTGTCCCACATGTTAACGTGCTTTTGGGTGCATGGGTCCATGCCAAGTAGCCTCTGTTGTCATTACCTGGACAGAGATTTTGTGCTGCTCAGTTCCCAGGCACTTTGGACATGGCTGTTGCTTTTATTTCGAGGATGTCTCTTGTTCTCCTGTTGCACAAGCTTCAAAAGAAGCCTGACCTCTCCTCAGTTTTCCTTCTTTTACCTTCCCAACTTCCTGCTTTCCCACAGAATCCTAGTGAGTTGTGGGTGAATCAAATAGCCTTTTGGTTTTGAGGCACCAGGAGAGCTCAAAAGACTTAACAGAAATGAGTTTTTTACAAAATTTGCATTAGTTCATAGAATTTCCAAAGTGAAAGTTTACTGTATGAGCATCTTTAAGGGTCTTGAGAGAAATCTGGATGAGCTTTAAAGACAGTGTAGAGAAAGCCTAAATGAAAAATGCTTGTTTCTAAGAAATGTTTCCTCGTGTCGTTATTTCTTACAAGATTTTAACTAGATGAGGTAAGGAAATCCTTGAACAAAGCAGCTGTTTAGCAGCTTTTATCTGAGACTGTGAGTTTCTTCACTTACTATATAAAATGTACAATGGTTTATGAAACAGCTGTTCAAGATTTTCTGAAGTAGGAAAGCTCAGTAATTTGTGCAGGGAAAAATATCAAGTAGATGTCATGTTGGAAGTAGAAGAACTTATTTCGTGTCATCCATGGTCCTTTGCTTTCATCACCAAGTGGCCCTCCCTCAGTGTCCTGACTTCCAGCCTTGACAAATTTTATACTTTTATATTTACAAATAAGGAGGGATTGATTTTTTTTTTATTTTTTTTTCCCCTGTAAAGTTTTGTTCATGTATTGCTTTTTTTTAGATTGATTTTTTAAATTTTTTTTTTTTTTTGGTGGTGGTCAGTATTCTCTCTCTCTAGAGGGACATGTTCCTAGGGTAAAAACCTGAGCTGCTCAAACTGAGTGTCCTTAAGTCTGCTAAAGATGATGCTCAGCAAAAGCTTGTCTGTCTGATAAGTTAGTGAACTGGAATCTTTCCTGCCTGTTGGTGTGTGGTATGATGCTCTAAAGGCCTTTTTTAGATTTTGTTGATGTATGAACTATAGTAGGATGTGCACAGATACTAGCACCTCACTCTTGCTGGTGATATACATATGGCTTTTGATTCCCTAGTTGATATAACACTGTCTTCCATCTTTTGGGCCCTTCTGAGTCAGTCTGATGAAATTTATGAACGTTGCTAAGGTTGAATTCTTTGACATTCTTTCAAAATTACCTTCAAGCACAATATTCTCTAGAAATCGGTCTTCACTGACTGTATGTGCTGCACAGTCTGCGCTGCATCTTCATCCCTTGTCTTGTTCAAAGGCACTTTTCAGCAGTTCAGCAATTCTTTGTAAAAGCTAAAAAGGATATCTGTGCCTTGATACTGAATTTGTAACACTGGAATGTGCAGGAAATGTGTCCCTTTTTACCTGCATGGATGTGAGACATCATGTGACAGTCATAAAAGACCAGGGCTGTGTCATGGTATTGTTCATTTCATTTTTATTTTATAAGTTAATTTTTCCCTGTAAATCCTTTTTTTTTTTGCTCAGTTCAGCTAAAAATTGTATGTACCCAACAAGGGCATGGTATGATTTCCTATGTTGGCTAGTACCTTGTTAGTCAATACAATGCAGTTAGACAAATGTTTACCACGAGGCTTACTGGGATAAAAACCTAGAGCTTTGAGCTTGCTCTTTTCTTACTTAAAGATGTCCTGTATCACAATTCAAAGGAATTCTTGCTCATTGTGGGGAGAGGTGGATCTTTGAGGGATGGATCTCTGCACCCACACAGGCTTTGGCACAGCTCCTTAATGTTCCTGTTTTGGTCTCTTATTTTGCTTTTGGGTTGGATAACCACGTTTGGCCTATATTAACCTGGATGTTTGCATAGGTGTGGATTCAGGGCACATAAGAGTGGAAGTTGCCTTTACTATCTATCTTTGCTGCTTTTAGTGTTTTGTCTGGGTTTGCTGGGTCTTTCTTTTTCCAAGCCCTAATCCAGATCTCCTTTTAAAAGGGGTTGTGATTTCCAGCAGATTCACACCATCCCACTCTCCAGTTTCACCTCCTTGGAGCACAGGCCTGTTATTATAATAGTGGCTTTCAGCCCTCATCTGCAGCTGTTCGGGTCTTGGCTTCTTATATTATAGTAATTCTAGTCAAGCAGGAAGAGACCTGTGCTCATTTTTTCTCTTTAGAAATTAGCTGCTGAAACACCCTGAAGAGAAATGTTTTAAGACAGTTATGTGGTTGCAGTTTTGTACCTGGTGAACTTGAACTGGCTACTGGAACTCCTCTTGCTGTTCTAACACATGGCTATCATTTATCCCAGACTGAGTGGAGCTCAGCTAGCCAGTGTGCAGAAGGTGATGTTTCTGGGGTGATTTTCAGTATTTGAAATATATTTTGAACAAACCATTTATGGGTTTTTCTTCACATGTCATGTTAAAGGCTGCTGTAGTTGGTATTGCTGGAGTGAGTGAAACAGGTATTTTTAACTAGCTAGTAAGCCTCAAAATGTAGTTGCACACCTGTGATTAGCATTAAGCAGGTGTGTTTTAAATGGGACCTTGTAGAAATTGCCTGCTCCTCTTTGTTAAGCTGTAGAAAAAAATACAATTTTTTTGCTATAATGATTCTGCACAAAAGGATTTTGACACTGCAAGATTGCGTTGGGTGTCTGTCCCCCTATACAAAAAGTTTTTCAGTGTATTTTTCTTTGGTAAATGTCTCTGTGAACATGTTAAATGTTAACCCATGAAAGTCAAATACCCTCTGTAGCCCAGCATTTGGTAAATGATGATAGGGAAGGATGACTGTGAAGATATATAAAACTTCTACCTTCACTGCTTGTTGAAAGGCTGTATCAGAGAACTTTTCCAATTAATATCAGACATCAGAAGTTGCCTCACTGAAATTCAGTTAAGGATTTGGATGCCTTTTGATCAAAACTGGGCCTTAAGATTTTGAAGAAGTGAGCTTAACCCCTGCACTGGCTAGCCCATAATATCTCTCTGGTATTTTTGTGTGTTTCTTTTCAATTGAGTGAAATAGAACAGAGTTTTTATTTAGTATTGAGAAAGCCCATGTGAAAAGGAGGTGTGAGAACATTTGTTTGGACATGAGTTTTATTTTTTTTTAATATTATATTTTGTCACTTGTTTTTCTCCTACGGTGAGGTATAAGACAGTGTTCTGGGAATCAATCCAGTAGTCCTGGATAGCAGAATCTTTTTGAAGAACTTGGTGAAGAGGAGTGTTCCCATGCTTTGATGTAAAAGGCATAAGCTTTAAAGAGCTTCCCTTCCAAAAATGTTGCCACTCCTAAATTAAGGGAAAAATATTGTAGATGTAATGAAAATAGGAAGAAAATATCATTAATGTAGCATTAGGGATTCAGCTAGAACAATGCTGCTTGTTATAATTCAAACTACCTGGAGGAAAACGTGGAAAAGAATGCAAAATACAGTCCTGCTGTGATCGCAGGGAAAGCTGCTGTCATGGTGTTTCTATCCCAGGTATTACTCAGTCATCAGAACTCTCTTTTTTTTGTGGTGGTTCAGGCTTTTATCTCATTTTGCACAATTCAGCCGTATCTTGTCCCTTTAACCTCCCTACCAGTTCATATAACTCAGTATGATTCTGCCTGGGGAAAGATTTTAATTAACGATGTGTAAAGAATAAAGGGACAAATGGATTTTTTTTTTTTAAACACTGCTTCAAGACAGGCACGTGATTTTGCATTTTGATTTTTTGTTTTATCAGGTAATTTCTCCTGTTTATTTAGTAGGTATGTATGGATGAGAGTCCTGCAAAGCTTCAGGTTCAGTGCCTTCACTTTTTGAACAAGCATGCTAAAGTTAGTGGGTGTCCTGGGTAAGCAAGAAGAGGTGAGAGACAAGATTTCCCTCTGTCTCTTTTTAGCCTTTAGCCTGTAGATGCCTAAGCAAAGGCTGTCAGGAATTTTCCAGAAAACATTTTGGGGCATATGTAGGAAATGGGTCTCTCTGGGGATACATTTTGTAGTGTGACAGCTGTAGGAGAGTAGAGAGTGTAATTTCACATGACATGATTACAGTGTAATATACTATTTTGGTTCTGGTCTGTATTGCCACATCCTCTTAGAATATTTACGCTGGAGCTTGTTTCAAGCAGCCTATATGTAGGGTTTTTTGGAAATAACATAGTGGGATATCGAGGACAGCAAAGTTGACATTGTGGGGGCTTGAATACCCTTGCAGTGTTGCACTGCTTCAAATCCTACCCAAGGCTGGGGCAGGTGCTGACCTTTCTTTTCCTAATAAAATAACCTCCTAAAGCTGTCTGTGCTGAGGGCACTTAAAATAACTGTTTTCATGGAAGAAATTTTGGTGTAGTATCTCTGAAATTAGTAATCTTGGCTTTTGTTTTGATCTGCAAAACCTGTAAATAAGCTGACCAGCCGAGGCAGGAGGCACTGAGGGTGCTGATTCCCCTGTTTCCTGCTTTGAGGTGCTGTATGTAGTTCCCACAAGGAATCCATCTCCCAGTAGACCTGTAGCCTATCTACCAATCCTGTGTAGGTGCTTCAGACAGCCTCCAGTGTATTTCAAACAGCTCTTGCCTTTAGTGCTTAGGCAGCTGAGGGAAATTGTTCCTTCTGGGCCATACTGGTGGGTTTTTAAAATTATTTTTAAAAACTGGGGCTGAGTGGGCCAACACAGGGTCTGCCATACTGAGTGAATCACAGTAATGGGATTTCAGAACATTCTGGAAGGTGCTAAAATATTTTCTAGTTTTCACTTACAGATTTGTGGGATTTGTTGTGAGGGTTTTTTGCTTTCAAAGTGTTTTCCACCAGTTTGAATCTGGTATGAAAGCAAAGTTTGATGCTCCCTAAGCAGACGGAACACTATAGGTCTGGTCTAACCTAGTGGTATAAACATGTGTTTGGGATGAGATATAGCAATAAATCACTGTGCATTGCTTGACTATTTCCATGTTTAAATGAATTAATACAATGAAATTTAATGCAGTCTGAGGACAGCCTCTGCTAGTGCAGATTGTTAATGTGTGATTCTGTGCTATTGTTTGGAACATTCTGTGGCCTTGGGTGAAACTTGTAGAGTGACAAAAGCCAGTGGGTGCCTTGTGCCATCACTCCTGTATGTTGTTACTCTCTGTTGAGCTAGGAATATGCTATACATTACCTAAACTAGATTCTATACATTTAACTAAAATGTTTGTCTGTATTAGTGTTTTTTCATTGTCTAGCTGTACTTTTATTCTTCAGCATTTAAGGGAAAAAAAATCTGATAATTCCATCAGAATGTTTGTGTTTGACCTTACAGTCAAATGATTCTTAGTGGTTGTGAATCCATTGACTTCAGACACATTACTCCTGATTACACCAGGGTCACCTCATAGTGAGGGGCCAAGGTATTAAATGGAAATGAACCCAATAAAGTCATCAAGCTCAGACCTACTGCGTCCTCACACGCTTGATCTGAACAATAAGAACTGGTGATTTATAAATCATGTTGTCTGTTTGCTTCTTTGTCATTTAATGGTTTTTTTTCCGTTGAGTAAATGAAGATGTTCTGACCTCAGCTCATCCCTTGTGAATTTGTTTGAAAAAAAGCAGGATAGCTGTACCCCTTAAATGTGACTCAAGCTTTTGTTCTGATTTAGTGAGCGTCACCTTATTTTCTAAAGGAAACACATTTCACTTGACCTCTAGAATCTGGCAGGACTTGCTTCATCCCTTTTTTCATAAGTTTATCCCCATGGAACTTTTTTTCTTTTTTAAATTATTTTTTCCTCTGCTTTCAGAAGGAAGACTGGCCAATGCACAAGCTGGAATGTGCCTCCATGTGCACTTTTGGGCAGAACTGGCATCCCTCAGAGACTGTGAGGCTAACAGCAAGGATCCTTGCCAAACAGGTGAGCAGAAGGTGAGGCTTGGGAGGTTTGCTCCTGCTCTGGGTGCCAGAGAAGGCAGGAAAATGAAAATTGACTGACAGTAACTGTCCCTGCAAAGCACATACACAGACACACACATACACACACACACACACACACACACACACACACACACACACAAGTTTCCTGTGTACAGACAGGTGTAACACAGAGCTTGAGCAGCTGAATGAACTGACCATCAGACCACTGTAGCAGGGTCAGAGCCAGCATGGTCCAGCTGGAGACTTTTGTGGGAAGCTAAAGAAAGGCTAGTGAGGTCTTCAGCTGTAACCTATGGCCAAGGTACTGCTGAACAGAGCCTGGAAATCTTTACTGATGGTTTCACATTGGTGTTTCAGCTTCTGTTCTGGTAGATCTGAGCTCTTGGTTACACATGTGGGCAAGCACCAAGACCACACTGATAAAAAGAAAGAAGAATAACATTTGCTATTTGGGTTTAATTCCAAGGATTGCTTCTGGAGTTATCTGGCTGCAGGCACTGATACCTTTATGAAGCAGTTGTCTGTTGTAGTATTTTTCAGCTACAGTTGCATAGCATTGTGCAGCATATAACTCTCAGTACATTTACGAGTCAAAACACCTCTGAGGTGTTCAGGTATAAACATTTATGATTATGAGTTAGCTGGTGAAAACCAGAGTTTGAGAGAGGAATCTCAGGCCCCTGGTGTTTGGAAAAAAAAGAATATCGTGAGTAAGGAAAGAAGATTGCAATGTCAACCTCCATTTCAGTTTCCTTAACTATATGGATACTGAGGATAACACAAGTGCTTACAGGGAGGGGATGGGATTCATGAGTTTCAAGGTTATTGTGCTGTGTATCTTTGTAGAGCTCTAAACTCTCTCTGCAAAAACAAATCCTCTTTGAAGCATATTTTTGTGATTGAGGTCTGCTTATGTGACAAGGGCAACCTGGATACTGTATGTAGGGAGGATTTTGATGGCCTGCTGGGAAGGTAGCTGCATCCTTGCTGTGTGTGTAGATGTGTGTGCATGAATGTACACGTGTGTGACTTAATTAAAGCACCGTTTGGGGGTGATCCACAAACAAAATCGAATGTTTAATGACAAAATGTCGTTGGAGTAAATTTCCGCTTTTATCGCTTACAGGGAGGGGGGAGAACCCTACATGTCATATAAAAGCTAAATATGCAAACCATAGTCCCTGAACCTCAGCTGCTGGGCCACCTGCAAAGCCATATTTAATGGCCAAGATTACAAAGAAGTGGCCTTAGGCCAACAGTGGAGCATTGCTTTTGAACTCTGTCAACAGTCAGTTTATTCACTTTCCTCAAAGCAAAGCCTGTCTTCTGCCTGCTTGCAATTGTTAGCAGCTTTCTGGGTGTCTAGAACAAAGCAAATGACATATTTAAAATACTGTTCAGTTTATGTATATAAATTTGAGAGGAGTTCATCTTTGGCTGCCTAATTTGATGTGGAGAGAATATTTCTATGCCTTTAGTTAGGGCAGTCAATTTAACTCATTGCTGTTCATCAACTCTTATAAATTCCATAGACTGTGGATTTGGGTTTGCCTTATAGGTAGGAGTTCCCAAATTCTGAATGAGTATACAAAACTGCTGAAGTGAAACATTAAAATATTTTCTTATTTTTATTCCCCTTGTTGTTAGAAAACTCACCCTGAAAGAACACAGTCAGAGAAGCTGCTTGCTGTGAAAGAGTTTGAATCACGTAAGTAAAAAAGGCTTGCAGGTAAACAGAGTTTTTGACTTAACTATATTAATGATTTGTTTCCCCATGGCTCCCCTCCATCAACACCTTTCAGAACATGTCGCTTCTGCTGGAGGAAAGGAGTAAACAAAGAGAATTGTGGTTCCTCATTTTTTTGAAAGTGAAGTGCTCTTCTTTCTTTTTTTTTTTTTCCCCTTGGCTGTTGGTGGGAGCTGTGAAACAAGGAAGAAAACCTAGACAGAGTTAATTATGTAGCATACATCCATCTCTTGCTTCTCTGGTATTCTAGTGTCTTTTGAGAATTGTAATGTTGCGAAATTAAAATAGCTGGTATTTGTTACCAGGAGGCATAAAATCAGAGACAGCACAGTTGCTTGATGGTGACAGTGACTAAGGGGCTAATTGCAGAACCCTCTGGACTGTGCTTCAGTATCTGTCACTGCCAGTCAAATCTGACATGTTATATATGATTCCATGTCCTAAATGCTCTAAAATAATCCAAAGAAGGAGATAAGGCAATGGCTTACTTTTAACTGGGAAGCTACTGTTTACATCCAGTAAGGCTGAGTTAGAAACTGACCATTAGTACCCATCCTGGCACAGTTTTCACCAGTCTGTTGTTTTCTTTCTTGGTGCTGAGCATAACATACACAGAGGCAATGGGTTGTATATTCACATTACTCATTCTGATGGCTTCCAAAACCTTTTACAAAATGCTGAATAAATGTCCTCATTGCTAGGTCTTGAGGTAGCACAGTAACCAAGCACAGTAGTCTTATTTGCTTCCTGAACAAAAGCTCCTGTCATTGCTTTTGGGACAACTGGGGGAACATGGGGGAAATTTGCCAACATTTAACTTTGCCTAGGGCAAGGATAGTTGTACAGGTGAGTTGACAGGATCGAGGTTGAGGAGAATGGGTAAGTTTCTCTGTATTCTTCTGCATTGCAGCTTGTATTCAATAATTTATTAATTTGAGAGATAAAAGGCTGCAATGTTTTTTTCTGTTGCAGTGTCCCACTTGTCCTCTAGAAGCCTTTGTTTTGTTAGCAAGCACCCCTGTTCCTGCTGCTTTTTGACTCACCTCACTGCTTAGCACACCTTTATCAGTTGTCTTACACTTTGCAGCACCATACACAGGACAGGAGAAGGCACCTGGCTGTCAGTTGGAAGCTTAGAATTTCTTATTTCTGATTTGTCTTCTTTCTCATCAAATGGTCACATTTCATTTTTCTTAGTGTTTTTTATGACTCCCCCATCATTCACATCTGCTCTTACAAATAATTTCCTCCTCCTTTAACTGTTGTGCCGCCTTTTCTCTCCATTATTATTTTGAGTTGGAGAGAGCAGGAGAGAAATAGTAACACTGCCGCTGTGAGAGAGTGGATTAGGAAAAAACTTCCAAATACTCTGCTCTTGAGGGGAGAGAGAGGGGACCAGGAGCATATGGTTGATCATCTAGCTTACTCTGCATGGACCAGGTAGGGAAAGGTTCAATGGCCATGGTTTTGTCTAGAACTTTTCATGGGCCTGAGGGTAAATCTCTGAAGAAACCTGTAATAGATTACAGTTTGCAGGTGTGCCAGGACATTTCCACTGATGTTCCTGCTGTCTCCTATTAGTAAATGTCTAAACACATCTCTGTTGGTGGTCACCCCCCAGCCCATGGAGATGCAGGCACTTTCAGGCACTGTTTGCTACCTCCTGAAGCAGGTACCTGCAATAGGTCAGGTGGATTGCATTCCTGGGCACCCTCATGTTATCCTTCTCTTGCTGCAAAGGGAACCCCTGTAGCCAGTGTTGTTGCTAGATCCCTATCATGTGTGGCCACAAAGAGTTGGGGCTTCTGTGCTAGGAAAGACCACATCTTTTAAAAGCAGCAGGTATAAGCAGCCTTAGCAGCAGTTTGGGCTGGTTTGTGCTGATAAGGTCTGTAGGAGAAAGTTTCATTATATAAAGCATGCTTTCAGGTAGGTGATGTTTAGTGTGAGCTCATGCCACAGTGGGTGGGACCATGTAGCTGGTAAGGTTGTGTCAGATAGCTGAGGACAGCTGTCCCCAGCTGAAAGGCTTCCAGAGGGCCAGGGCTGCTGGGCTGTTTGCTGGAGTTTACAAATGTGCTTTAAAGACTACAGCCCTTCTCCCAAGAAAGCAGTCTGTGTCCTATCTGCTAACCTAAAGATGTCAGAAAATGCTTTTTAATCCCTCATGTTGGGCATGTGCTGGACTCGGTGATCTTGAAGGTCTCTTCCAACCTTGTGATTCTGTGATTTTATGTTCTTGTAGCGCATGTGTGGCTTTAGCAGAGGCAACATTGTTTGTGGAAGAGCAGGCCCTTCTTGCAGTACTTCCGAGTGGCTTGTCCCTCAGGGGTTTCTGTTAAAGTCTGGGCCTCTTCTAACCTAAGGCTACCTGGAGGGGTTTTCCTGTTACTGAAATGAAATGTGTTTTTTGTCCACAGACCTTGACAAACTAGACAATGAAAAGAGAGAGCTGATTCAGAACGACATTGCTGCTCTTCATCACTTTTACTCAAAGCACTTGGACTACCCTGACAATGCTGCCCTTGTAGTTCTCTTTGCACAAGTAAGTTGGCTAGAACACAGCCTGCTTAGGTGGATGCTGCTGTAGGAGTTTAGCCTTTCTGAAAGGGGGAGAATGGCAATGGAAATGGTAGCTCTTTGCTTATCGTAGGGACAGATGACTATACCTGATGGAGATCTGTTTCATTGAGCAGTAGTGGCTGGATGTGCTCCACTTCTGTCCTGAGGGGAGAGACTCTTGTCTGCAGGCTTTCCATGAGGTGCTTCTCAAACACTGAAGAAAAGTGGAAACAGCCTTTAATAAACCCTGTCAAAGTTAAGTTTCTTGTGGGCCAAACATAGTGTGGCTGTTGTTGAACTAACATGGAAGGCTGCTGGCCTGAGACCCTGCAGGGGTAAATCCTTCATTCAGGCTTCAAACTTGTGGAAATCCTTGCTGCTCAGGTCATCATTGTGTTTGACCTTCACAGGGAGTAAACTTCAGAGACACAGAAAGAGCAGCAGAAAGCGCAGCCTAAAACTTTTATCTGGTGTGTGGCTTTTAAATGTGGTCAGGTGGTTTGGCCATCTGGAGAGATGAAGGAAAGACAGGATGTCTTGTTAGATAACTTCTGATATGTCACTTCTTTTTTCTCACCTACTTTTCATATGCATCTGAATTGGATGTATTGTAGTGGATGGAATAATACACCGGTGGAATACTGAAAGATCCATTTTCTTCTTTTCCCTCTTTTGCTTCAATATGAGCTACTTTTATACTTAGGTTTCTGAGTAAAATAATATCTTGAGATGGGGGCAAATGTTGACTTCTGTGATGAAAGTCTGAGATGGAAATATCCTGTTTGGTAGAGCTGGGCATCTACCAGCAAGGAGGCACAGTTACTATTTCCTTACTACAGAGGTGCTGTTATTCTGTAGGGGAATGATTCCTTAGGATGTTTAGCATCTGCTTATCATCCCTTGTGTTGTTTCTAATTACACATTTCCTTTCAATCACAAGGGGTTTTTTCTCTTTTGAAGACTTTAAAATTTATTTTTGTCAGAGTGATACTTTGAAGATGTTAGTACAACCAGTTTCTTGTGATATTTCAGAATATTTTTTGTTAGAATGTAGCCAGAATTCCCCAAAGATTTCATTATTATTTGGCTATAATGACTTTTTTTCATGTCCTGTCTAAGAGCAGCTCCACCAGATTGTGGTACTTTAACTGACTTCTGTGAGCTGCTGACTCCCAGATCTGAGATTCCATCCAGTCTTCTCTGTGGATGTTACCCATAGGTGTTACCTTAAGCTCATCCTGATCATCAGGTGTGCACATTAGACACTGTGGACATTAGACTTTTTTGAACTAAAATCTCCAGAAGTCATCTGGATGCTTCTCAGAAGTGTTTTACAGGATGCAACCTTTTGAGGTGTTAGTCCCGGGATAAATCTTTCCAGAAGAACAGGAGGTATGCTTGTACCTGAGCTGTACAAACATGTTTCCTAATAATTACTTAACTTGACCTAAAACCAGTAGTATGGATATGCTGCTGCTCCTTTGTTTTCCTTCAACACTTACTCTGGCCTCATGTGGTCTGTTTTGCTTGTCCATTCCCCATTGTTTCTCCCTGTGGTTCATTGGGACTTGAACACCTCTGACTCCTTCTCATTGCTTTTAGTGAACTTTGCCTGATGCTCTTCCTTGCACAGCTAAAGTGTAGGTGGTCCTTTTGAGTGGAATAAAGTTCTTTTGTCCAAAATCCTTGCCTTTCACTGCTCTCCTCTCCAGCTGTTGGCATCATTCTACTTTCTTTTGTCCCCATGGAATATAGGTCTTGAGGCTGGAGCTTTTCTTCCTCAGCCTCACCTTGTTTCTCACTTGCCTCACGTTCCAGCATCTCACCTTTTCCTTGAAGACCTTGCATTTTGTGCCTCCCTTTGCTCATTCTCTTTTCCACCATTGGGAGCAACCTTGAACTCCAGTTTCATTGCTGTTGTCTCTTCACTGTCCACACTTTGCCTGTTTTTAGTCATGCATTCATCTGGTGAAACCAGTGATAGCTCATCCCTTCTAATCCCTCCTCTTGTGTCATTTCTAATATGATAATTTCATGAAGTGTGTTGTCTCTGGCTTAGTGGAGGGGAGTTGATGATAACTCACTACATATTTTGAAATATTTCCCTGTGATTCAGAACCATCAAGCTGTTCTTTGTCAGCCTTTGTAGCCTTATGTTCTTACTTGATGTTGATATTATCTTTCCCTTCTATTGTTTTTTTATTCAGCAATTATATTTTGGTTTTGGTTCAGGTATGCTCTTACACTGGGCAGTACAGTAGCATGCCCATCTTGAGAGTCTGGGAACCTTTGGGTGCTATATTGCTAAAAATAACAGGATAGAGATCAAGCAAAGATAGCAGAGATACTGATGAGTGAATCGGGATACTTCCCTTAATTGTGAACTCACCCCAAAGGGTTCATACCTGAGGAGTGGCTTTGGGTATTTGTGTATTTCTAAAAGCCAGCCCAGGCTGCATTCCAGCTTGTGGGGCATATCACTTTGCTTGGTGAGCAACCTGGTCTACTGGAAGGTATCCCTGACTCTGGGGATTGGAGAAAAAGCAAGAGATTGGAGCTTGATCTTTACAGTCTCTTCCAACCCAAACCATTCAATGGTTCTGTGATTACTGCTGGTAGTATTTGTTGTCAGCTCTTACCCTTTCCAAAACAAATACTGCCCTATACTTGATTGACTGTTCCTGTACCCTTTCTAGCTTTAACTGGACTTGGCCATGTTGTTTTAGTGAGTAGTTGTTTTAGTGTGTTACTGGTGCTTTTTTCATGCTTGTAGGGAGATAATGGTGAATGTGGAGAGGGTTCTCTTTGTGTCGGTATGTGTGGGATTTGAAGTGGAAGTGGAATAAAGTACTTGACTGAGTTGCATTTTGGCCACTTAAAGTCATACAAACCACATGAAAAAAAGCTGAAACTTCTGTAAGATTCCTTTGACTTGGATGAGAACAGAAGTGAGAAGGTTTTAAAACCTGCTTGAATCTATTCTATAAAAGAGTTTTGTGAACAAGTCCTTTTGATCCTGTGTCTGTTTAAATTAGGAATACACTTCCTCTCATACTCTATCCTTTTTCTGTCCCCTCCTATTCTATGTCTTTATGAGGTTCAAGTCTTTCTTGGTGCTTTGGTTGTTTTCACATGTGCTTTAGCTGTAGCTGATGTGTGCAGTCTTTGATGACAGGTGTCATTGTGGCAAGTCTCTGTGGCATATGCTCCATCAAAGCTCTGCACTGCCCCAGCCTGGATGAGTTTGCTGCCCTTCTTTCCCACATTGCTCCTTGCATGTGTAGTTCTGCTTTGGCTCTTTCCTTGTCATGGCCCAATGAAATCTCCTTGCCCCATGTTGGGGTGAGGTTTTGTGTCCTCTTTTTGAGCCCCACTTCTCTTGGTTGGCCCTTCAAGGAGCACTTCCCCTTCCTGAGCAGGTGCAAGTGTTGGACCATCAGTTCTTTAGTGTCCTGTGCATTCCTTTGGAGTGGGGCTTTGTCCTCACTTCACTTGTCGAGATGTCATGGAGCTCCCTGTGAGTCCTGGGGAGGTGGATGAAAAATTGTAAGCAAATTTCTGCAATTGTGTTTGAGGTATGAGAATGTGACATGTGAGTACATGAGGAATACTCAGCTAACCAGAAGCTGATCCAACACCTTTCTCTTTTTCCTTAGGTTAACTGTAATGGCTTCACAATTGAAGATGAAGAACTCTCTCATTTGGGATCAGCCATATTTCCTGAGTAGGTTGATTTTAATATTTTAAAAGATAAAATTAACTTATTTAAAAACAAATAGAGTAAGTAGAGATCTACCAAAAGAATTAATTTATCTTGTTTTAAATATCTTTAATTGGCTAATAAAAAGTGGCAAATTATTTGCAGCAGTTTTTCTTTAAAATCCAGTAATCTTGGTTAAATTGCACATGTAATTTGTTTTGAAACTTTGATTGTGAACTGTATTCAGGTTGGTAAAAAACACTTACTTGGGTAGCAAGTTCTGGCTGGGGACATCAAGTACTGATCAAAGCCAAATGAAAAAGATTGCAGGTGACTTGCTTTATTCACAACTTCCTGTTTTGGCTGGGTATAATCCTTCTCCTGGTGCTCTCTGAACAATATCCCTTCTACCTTTGTTCCTTGGCAAATAGTAAATCCCTTTCATAGCTTCTTTGAGCCTCCTTGCTATGACAGTGGGAAAAAAAAATATGCACAAGCTTCTTAGCTTTACAAATAAACTGCAGATGTTAAACCTTAACTGCAGTTCATGAATGGGGGACTACAGCTTTCTTTAGGGCCAAGAAACATTTCTTGCATTTTTAAATCTGTCCTTCCCATTTAATATTGTAGCAGAGGAGGGTATTTTCTGCCCCTGATCTTTGCACAGCCTGTATGAAGGTATTAGCACTGAGGCTTAGTTTGACTTCCTGGTGAGGCTTGGATTACTCGTAGCTTATCTGTGTCAAAGTAACCTGAAACTTATGGATGCCCACTCAAAGCTGGATGTGATTTTGCCAAGTGCTGCAGACAAGCAGTAGTAGCTAGTCCTTGCTTCACAGATTATTTGTCTTCTTCAGGCAGGTCTGTCTGAAGTTCATGTCCCTGATCTGCACATTGGAAATTAATGCCTTGAAATGCCCAGGATCAGAATCATTGTGGGAAGAGGAGAGTATTAAACCAGGATGTTCTGGAAAAATGTCCAGCAGCATCGCTTTGTAAATGCTCAGGTTTCAAGAGTCAGATCTTTCCTACTTAACAATTATGACTGTGAGCTAAAAATACTGAAGAGACAGTTGTTATTTTGCTAGATTGGAAGAGAAAGAATTAAAATTACAAATTTTATCTCAGATATGGAGTGAACTGCACTTTCTCCAAGCTTAGTAATAAGGGGTTTACTTTTCTCTATACATACAGGTTTTTGTCCAAGTCATGTGCTTGTATGACAGACAGAGATCCCTTCCCTCCCACTTCAAACTTATTACATTTGGACAGAAGCCAGCTAAAATTTTAACACCCATCTCAACTTGCAATGCAGTGAATACTTTTGTTTTCATGTATTTACTTGGTTTTTTTTAGGTTAAACATGTTTTTTCTTTCTCCTCTGAGGAAAATGGTCTGTCTATCATGTTGATAGTAAAGCTGTATGAACATACCTGTCAGCTGTCCTGTAGCACTGTAAGAAGGGGAAAATAATAACTTGCCTAGTTCTGCAATAATAGGATTTAAAAATTGTAATGATTCATTAGCACAGCCATTCTCCATATCATTAGAATAAATAACAGTACAACAGATTTTCCCAAGGTTACCTTCATGTTAAGCCTCAGAATAAAAACAGCTTAGAGAGACAGACTGACTCAGTCTTTCAGACTTATTTATTTTGTGAAGTGGTGCTTAACTTTTTGTGTGTTGCTTGTGGTGGTGGTTGGGGAAAACATTTACTTTTCTACTTTTACAGTGTTGCATTGATGAACCATAGCTGTTGCCCAAATGTGATTGTGACTTACAAGGGAACCTTGGCTGAAGTCAGAGCTGTTAGAGAGATTGAGCCTGGAGAGGAGGTAAATGCAGTGTTTGAATGTGCTCTGTTCTCATGCAGCCTGACAGGATTCATTCTGCTTCTCAGGGATCATTTCAATTAGATGGCAATTTAAAAACAGGAAGGAAGGATCTCTTGTTTCTCAGAGAAATGCAAGATGGTGCTTTGGAAAATTTAGGGTGGCTCTGGAGGACTGAAGGGATTTTTGGAGGTAGTACCCTATTTTTTGCTAAAACATGGGAAGGGCACCTGCAGCAGTCACTGTGTCTCTGCCAGCCTCTCTCTCAGTTTACCCATCTGTAAAATGAGGCTGAGTTTACTGATGTTTGGCTGGTGCTTTGAAATTCCAAGATCAAAGCAAATTATTACTGCTATAATAGTTCCCAGTGTAATAGTAATGTGTTGAAATTGAAGCCAGAATAAACAAGGTAAATGGGTACAGATAAATCCTCTGACTTCTGTTTGGACAGAGCAACCACAAAACATGGGACTTGGTCATATCACCTCAGTGGCATTTGCTGGGAAATCACAGAAGAACAAATGTATGGTTTTAGGTAGAGTGAAACTGAACAGAGAGGAATAAAAATCTGTGAAATTGAGTAAGGCTCTGGGTTTACTTTGAAACTTTCTCAATCGAATAATGAATTTGGCAGGGAGTTTTAAACAGTAGAGCTGCACTTTACTTAAAAAAAAAACCAACCAAACAAAAAAAACCCCAAAAAAAGATGTTAAACAGAGCTGGGGAGGATGTTCAAATACCTGTAGGGAATGAAGGTACTGAACGTCCTCTCTGGGGATGGAGTTTGCACAGAATTTCAATGGCTCATTTGTAAATGTTAATTTAATGGGCAAAGTTAATGCTGATAAGCTCAGATTTGATTTTTGATAACATCTACTGTTTTCTGAGGTGTGCAATAGCAGCCTGGAAGTAGGGTAGAGAGGTTGTTTTTGTGGATTATACCTGATCCCCCTTGTGAACAAAGTAAGTTTAGTTGCTTTAGCCAAGGGTGAATGACTCAGGTGAGCAACTCCTTTTGATACCATTTGCCAGTGATGATTTTTGTCTGTGATGTTGGCACTCACTGCAAATGCATTGTGGTAACCTACAGGACTGATTCTGGCTTCAGGATTTTGTTGTGGAATCCCAGACATTTTCAGCATTTTGGGGCGAGGTATATCATTAGAGGTAGGCATGTGGAGTATTTACCGTGCTTGAAATCATCTTCAGGTTGAATTCTGCCTGAGAAGTTGCATCAGCTTTCCAGGACCTCACAGGTTTTGCACATTTGCTTTTCTGACACTTCAGAATTTTCTAATCGTGAGCTGTGGCTGTGTGTGGTCACTGTGCAGTCTCCAAGCCTGTGTCTCCATCTTCAGGCTCCGTGTAGCCATTGCAGGGCAACATTTTAAAGTTTTTTTTTGCTGTAAATGTGGTTCCTGCATTCCACATGCTTTGAAAATATCGAAGGGAGGAGAGGAGTGTGAGGGAAGGTGTGAGATTACACACTCACACTTAAGAAGGAGGTGCTCTGTATGAAATGACATCTAATTTTACATTTGAAGAAAAGAGAAACTTTAAGTATGAAGACTGAGCAAAGCATTTCAAATAACTGTACATGAGGAAATGGAGCTAAAGCTGTTCCTTGGTCTGTAGAATGATCAACTGCACTGTGCATAGGACGTGTTTCTTGGGGGAGATCTTTTAAAAGCACAGCATTAAAGCTAGTTGCAGGGGTTCTTTTCTGAAGACCATTGAAATAGAGGAAAACTTAAGAATAGTGTATATGAAGGGCCTTTAAAATGTTCAAAAGCAGGTTTTCTTTGCTTTAAAATATTGCTGCTGAAGTAAATCTGATATTCATTCTCCTTGAACTGGAGCACTGGGCCTCTCTTCTTTTCAGAGATCTAAAGGTCTTCTACTAAGTTTTTAAAGCTACTAGTGACTGCTGTTGCCCCAATTTTTGTAGGTTTTCAGAAAAAAAAAATTTGAGATTCCAGCCTCCAAAAAATCAGGCCACTGTAATTTATCCTAGGCTGGATACCTGAAATCATTATTTTACTTCTGAAAAGGAAGCATCTCTTTGTAGTCTGACAGGAGCCTGAGATTTATGCTGTGATAGTTTCCTTATCCACACCTGAATCTTGCTGTCCTGGGTGCAAGCCAGGGTAATATTTGAGGGAAATTCCATAACGAATAGGAAAGGAACATTTCTCTGTCAGGTTGCATTCACAAGTGACAACTCCTGATGCTGCCAAGGGGCTTGGAATGTGAGGGAGCAGGCAGGTGATGTGGCTGCAGGGGTCCACAAGCTGCATGAATATGCAGTTGTCATACTACATATATCAGAACAAGTATAATAAATATGGTTAGTGATGCTGCTTCTCACTAACTGTTGTTTGGGTTTGGTTTTTTTTTGTTTTTTTTTTTACCATGTAGATTTTTAGCAGCTATATTGACCTGCTGTATCCCACAGAAGACAGAAATGACCGGTTAAGAGACTCCTATTTCTTTAGTTGTGATTGCAGGGAGTGCACAACAAAAGAAAAGGTAATGGAATTGGTGTGGAATATACTTCTGACTGTCAAGGCACCTACCCATGTCCTTAGATGTAATATCCTATCTGGCTTAATTACATTTTGGAAAGTAGGACAATGGAGATGGGGGGAGGTGGTTCTGTTTTTCTGTCTTTCTGTCTAAAACACTTTCTGATACTCATTCTTTCCACTGTAATCATGACACCAGGAAATTTCCTAGTAGAGGCCTATTTAAAGCTGAGCTACAAAGCAAAGATGAAAACATTGTTAAAAGTAGATAATTATACTGTGTCTAAGCTACTTGGCCAAAGGAATTTAGCTCAGAACTTTTTTTTTTGTTTTATTTTTTAATTTCATCCTTTCTACCAACTCCTAGCAAGTAAATCTTCCTTGGGGCATTTCTGGGACAGAGTGCTGCTGCATTTGCTGGGTGGGACATTTCAGTCAGTTCTAGGGGACATTGTATGGCATGTCTGGATGGCTTGGAGATGCAGCAGAATCTGAGGAATGATCTTTTCCACAACAGCCTCATACTGGTCTGCTCAGGGACAGTGTGGTCCTGGGTCACAGCCCCTTGGGATGTGCAGGCCAGAGTTATGGTCATTAAACGTGAGCTGGTGCCCCTCAAAGGACAAAGGAAGATCCAGACAGTGTTCCTGACAACAAGGTGTTAGGTGTTTAAAGAAAAGCACTTCTTGGAGTTAAAAGGTACCCAAACCCACAAATACTGAGACAGCTGTGTCTGTGCAACCATTTGGACCTCTCTCACTGAAGGTCCTACAAGAATTGAGCTCTGTGTAGCTTACCTGTCATTCCAGACAAGATCAGTGTGTCTGGCATAATCTAATCCTTAAGTTCCAGATCATTTTTCCTCCCATTTTCACCAGGCTTCCCAAAGTGACCAGACAACCATTTCCTTCCCCTAAATGGTGTCATTTTTTGTGATTTATTTTTTCCAGATAGTACCCAATATTGTTGCTTGAGGCCATTCTGTTGATACCATATAATTTGTGTTCTTCCCGACAGTTACCTTGATAATTTTGCCACTGAGTTTAATGAAGCCAGGATTTCATCTGTGATTTTTATTAATGTGCTACTCTGGGAGTCACCTGTCACTCAGCCTCCTTCAGTTCTGGAAAGAGTCCCTGTAGATCTCTCAGCTGGCAGATTAAATAATAAAAGAAAAAAAATCTTGCAAAAATGTGAAGCTTAAACAGCAAAAAAAATGTCTCTAGATTGTAGCTGACTCCTCATGAAATAGTATGTTAGGTAGAGAGATAAGAGAAAGTGGAGCTGTCCAGCAGAAATTACTAAATATATGGAAATGTGATTTTTTCTATAGATCTGAAGGATCCTTTTCTATATTTAAGATCATGTCATTTTCCACAGAGATATCATTTGGTAGTCAGCCTAAGATACTTGAGCTGGTATAGCCTTAAAACTAACTAAATTTATTTTAAACCCTAATCTTTTGGAAGCAGTGACATTTCTTATGTAAAACCACTTGCAACACAAAATCGAAAAGCTCTTCAATCTTTCAAAAGAAAGGGATTTCATGGAAGTAGAGAATGGCAGATGAACTGGAAGGCCAGGGGATCCTAGGATTTCTAGCCAAGGCTTTAGAGAAAAATTGCAGGTGCACATTCTACCTTTGTTTTTTTCATTCTTTGAAGAGCTTAAGTTCACATCTGTGTCTTTTTATTAGAGAAATTTTGTGTAGCAGGTGCACTTTTATTTGTAGGGTTTGGAACCTGCCTTTGTAAGGTCCTTTGTGTTTCCTTCAGGATAAAGAGAAACTGGAAATCTGCAAGCTGAATGATCCTCCATCAGCAGAGACAGTAAAGGACATGATCAGATATGCCAGGAACGTGATTGAGGAATTCAGGCGAGCCAAACACTACAAATATATCCTTTGTCTTACCCTGACTCCACTGGTGTGTGACCTGAAAATCTTGCCTGCTGGACTTCAGAAGTACATGCAGGAGAAATACTATGACCAGTAGAAATTAAACTTATCTCTGTCCTCTTTGTGGCTGAAGGCATTATCAGCTAATTATATAATGAGAGGCCATTGATTTATTGCATTCCTTGACTTCTTCCTACCCCCTAGTGAATTACTGGAGATCTGTGAACTCAGCTTGGACAAGATGGGTGCAGTGTTTGAAGACAGTAATGTTTACATGTTACATATGATGTACCAGGCCATGGGTGTCTGTCTCTATGTGCAGGATTGGGAAGGTGCACTGTGTTATGGGCAAAAAATTATCAGACCCTACAGGTAAATATGACAGACTGTTTTGTTTTTTTTTTAATGCTCTAATTAATAATCTGAACAATTAAGACAAGTTTGTGCAGAGATCACTTCTTTCAGTATATGTTGTATAAACATTCTACCCATGATACCACTACACAAAAAGGAATATTTAAATGCCAGGACAGTGTTAGTTAGTGTCAGAATGTGGTCTGCAATATATAGCAGGACTGACTTCGAAATCCTTGCTTTGGGTTCTCAAAATGATTTTGTGCCACCTTGGGTGCCATGATAATTCTGCTTAGCTGGATAAATGCTGGTTTCTAAAATACCATCATTTTTTGCTAAAGAAGGGCTTCAATCTTCTTCTGCAGCCATTGTTTTGTACAAGGTAATGGAGGCAAAGCCTGTGTTGCTGTCAGCCTCCCGCAGTTTCCCAGTCCTCTCTCTGCAGCAGTACAGTGGGCATGGCTGCAGGAGAGCAGAGCCATGTCCCAGGGCTGGGGCCGAGCAGCAGAGGGAGCTGGAGCCGAGCTCAGCTGCTGCACTCAGAGCTCTGGGTGCCCCACGTCCCTGATCCCGCTGCCCTAGAGCTGGAGGCGTGGGAGAATGCCCAGGCTGCAGCCCTGCGTGGGGCAAGGCAGCACACAGCCTCTGCAGGAGATCTGAGTACTGTTTCTGATCAATTCTCTGGTTTTGCAGTAGTGAGCCCGTTGGCGAGGGCCAGACAGTTACGCTGGCTGTGTCTGGTCCTGCCGTGAATCTCCCAGATTCTCGACTTGAGACGTGACTTTCTTGCCAGCTGGGGGGAGCGCAAGAAAAGCTCTCCCTTTGGAACAGATGCCAACATAAAGTCACAGATCACTTGGCAGAGAGCAGTGATACAAAGAAGGAGCCAACATCATCCCCCCGGGGGCTCAGCACTATTTATCTTCCCTGGGACTTGCCCAGCTCCTCTGGCTCTGAGCCTGGCATTCCAGGTCAGCTCTGCCGAGGCGGGCTGTGCCTGCTCAGTGTGTGCGAGCACAGACTGCCATGTGTGCCCTGCACACTGCGGAGGGCCCCTCGCTTTCCAGCACACCGACCATTGTGGAGCACACAGAGCCACTGCTGCGGGTGCAGGGTGGCTCCAAAAACTCGTAACAATGCAGGCTGTCTCTGTAGCTGGCTAGATTAAAACTAGTGGCAGAAAGTCATTGCCATCTGACAGCTGTTCAGAGGCATATGGTAGTTTCAGTCCAATTCCCAGCTGACAGGCGTCCCCATCCCAGACACAATTGGCACGGGCTCTTGGCAGTCACGGCAGAGGGGATGAGCGCTGAATGGGCAGGGGCAACGAGAGGCAGCTTCTTGCCCCATGAGAGGGGGACAGAACTGGGAAAATGCTATGAAACTGCCAAAGTTGATGAAGCTGAATTTCTTTCTCTCTTGCAGTAAACATTATCCCTCCTACTCGCTGAATGTTGCCTCCATGTGGCTGAAATTAGGGAGACTGTACATGGCGCTGAATAACAGGACGGCTGGAGTTAAAGCCCTGAAGAGGGTATTTATTGCCTGGTTTCTCCATTAATAACACCAGTTCAGCCATGGGGTCATTGAAACACTGTATGCTTCTCTGTCAGTGAGCCTGGCGTGGTAGGAAGTGCACCATGTGTTAATATATTTGGTCACGGGATTTTTGGCTCAGATTTGGTTTTTCTAGAGATGGAGGATAGGTCTGCTCTTGGGTGCCTTTTCACAGTGGGCTCATACTGCAGCAGCTGGAGTGAGAATTATGCTTAAACATTTGCTCTGAGTTCTTCACTGAGCTAGAGCTGCACTAGTGTAAATGAAGCAGAACCCTATCTTCCCCTCATTTGCTGGGTAAGGACAGGAAAAATGCTTGGCTCTTATAAAAGGCACATAGTGTTTCATTGAAGTCTGTGATTTCTATATCCAACTTAAACTAGGCATGCTTTTGATGGTTATTTGTTCTGGAACCAATCGATTTTTACATAGCTGAAGGGAATTCAATGCATCTGGTAATGCTGAAATTGGCAAATACAGCATTTTGGTTTTAGGTTTTTCTTCACCCCTTTTTATTAGTCCGTGCCTTATTCTTTAGTTTTTTATTCTGGTATTTTTTATTAGTCTATACTATGTTTCTTGACTATTTTCCCCTATTGTTGTTGGACAGAAATTTATTTTAGTTTCTTAAGCATCAGTGACTACTGTAGCATACAATGACTCAGTGTGGAATGTCACAATGTATTTATTTCTTCTTGCTTTTTAGATGCTGGCAAGTTTTAGCCAGCAAATAATAGCACCATCCAACCATGGTGAAAGATGCTAGAAGAATATATGCTCTAAAATTTAACTGTTACCTAGTTTGAAATTGGCATAGGTTTTCCTTCACTGTGGTGTTAAACCCTTGAGTAGAAATGGGAATTGTGCCAGTAGGAGCATGGGATGGGGGTAGGGAACTGTGAGGTAAATTTGTTGGCATAGTTAGTTTCCTAACACAAACATTTTCTAATGAGTCACTTCCAAAAGCTGTCTACAGGAACTGCCCAGAGTTATCCCAGCCTCTGATGTTTGGGATTTAGTGGAAAAGCAAACCCATTGTTCCCTGTCAGTTTGTGAGCAGCTCATCCAGAAGGTCCTCCTTTCTTTTTTGGGCAGGAGGAGGGGTAGAGTCATTTCTCGCTGCTGAGGTGGAACCAAAAACCCTTGCTATACTGACTTGAAAAATACAAGAGCATAAAAGTTTCCCAAGGATGAAATGACCAAATGCTCAGAGGCCAGGATACTGCAATTCCTTCCTCTGTCTTAGCTCTGTTGGATTTTAACCATTCTCAGACTTACACTGAACTTTTTTCTCAGTTCTGTCTAGTGTTGCCTTTTATCACATCTTTTCTCAAGTGGAAATCTTGCCCTAGCACACACTCCAGGGCAGGAAAGGTGCCAGTCAGGGGTTTGGCTGCCTGCAGCATTCCCGCTCAGGCCTGGAGGTGAAACACCAGGGAGCTGGGCACAGCAGCATCTGTCCGAATCTTATGGGATGTCACTTTTGCCCAAAAAGTTGCTTCCTTCCTAAAGCACTGGCAGCCCCTGGAAGGAGCAGAGGGTTTACAGACTCAAGTTTGGAATGCCTCAGCATTACTCCTGCACTAGGCCTGCATGTCTGTGGCAGCTCAAGGATAAATTGGTAGGAGCACAGCTCGCTCTGATACTGGCTAAGTCCTCTGCTGGAATATTACCCACCGCACTTGCAGTTTTCTGTCCCGGAGCTGGTGGCATTCAAAGTAGTTTTGTCAGGAATATAATTTTGAAAGGTGCTTTGGGCTCCTTTAAGATCAAAGATGTATTCTCTGAATATAAAACCTTTATTACTTAGTTTTGAATTTCATTTTATTTCCTACTGGGTTTATGACTACAAGGGGACAAAAAGTAGCTAGAGGTGTCAGACTGCTTCAAACCTCTAAAGAGAGTATTTATAGCCTGGTGTTATATATGAATCAATTGTGTGAATATTTTTTTTTCTTTTCATAGGCAATTGCTATCATGGAAGTAGCACATGGGAAAGATCATCCATACATTTCAGAGATCAAAAAGGAATTAGAGGACCACTGAGCCTTTGAATCTATGCAATCCTTCAAACCTTTATTTAAAAAGCCTTGTTATGGAAACCTTCAGGAGCGCTTTGAAAAGCGGTAGAGTATGAACACAGTTCTGTCCTATAATTGGAATGACAAACACACGTAGGCCTAGCTTCCACACATCTACAATTGCCTTTTTATTTTTTAAGGAAGCATCCATGGTTTCTTAAAGGTTATGCCTTTTGACG
Source organism: Urocynchramus pylzowi (assembly GCA_013397555.1). Taxonomy (NCBI): domain Eukaryota; kingdom Metazoa; phylum Chordata; class Aves; order Passeriformes; family Fringillidae; genus Urocynchramus; species Urocynchramus pylzowi. The sequence goes on from VZRH01002462.1 coordinate 1,453,289, forward strand.
GCTCATGTGCAGAAATGGCCATTTTTTTTTCTTTAGGGGTGTTGGTGTGGATCTTATTTGTGTAAAGTAAATAAAGTGGTCTTGGCCCCTCTTGATTCCACTTTTACACTTAAATGAGTGCAATAGTTTTGTGATATGTACTTTTGCCCAAATAGTTTTGCTTAATCTGAAAAATTAGCAAAAGCCCTACTTTTTCTGTTGTGGTTTGGTACCCATTTCCTTTTTTTTCTAGCATCATTTTTATTTGCAGTGGCTTAACTGAGAGAGAGGGGAAATGGGTTGATGAATTATGTACATTTTACAGCAATGCCACCAATGTTCCCTCAACCAGTTAATCTGCAGGTCCATCACTGCGCTCCTGGCAGATGAGGATTCATCACAGCAAAGACCTAGAGCTCAATTTGTCTTGTACAGAAAATACTGACACCTATGTCAGAGCTTGAAGGCTTGCACAAGACACAAACTATGCAACTTCTGACTTTTTAGACTCCTTTACAAGTTAAAGTGAGTTATTGCAGAGGAGAGCTCATATTTCCTTACAGCCATACCTTCACCTCCAGTGGATTACAACTGTTGTAAATAATATGTTAGCAATTATTTTTAAGAGAGGGACAGGAACACTTCTTGAGGAAAAAAGTCCAGGACTTAGCTGTTCTCTACCCATATACAAAACGAGAGGATTTTTTTTCCCTCTGTTTAGATCAATAGCAAGAGTGTGCTTTTAAGGATGGGGGGAAAATGAGTGTAGCTATAAACTTCTAACATCAGAATTGAAATATGTTGCACAGTAAAATTACCTGCCTCTTTACTGTTTTCACAGTTTATAAAGTATGATGAGAAAGAACACATCACCCTTAAGAACTTCATTGTATTTTCTTTCTTGTAAGCACTGCTCTGAAAATAAAACTGCTAGAACAAGGGTTTGTCAGCTCATTTTACTGAAATCTTTCATTGCTCTCCAGCCAGCAGTTGTTGCTGGAGTACATAAAACTGCACCAGATCTACAATTCCAAAAAGCCAAAGACATTTAACTACAGCCAAGCCTAGGAAGAGGGCACTAGCTGACTACTTTTATCCTAACTTTGTCTTGTCAAATAAACTCTTGTCCTGGGAAATAATACCTTTACTTCAGCAAGTCTTTCCAGAGCCCACACCACACTTCAACACCAAAGAATTGGATTAGCTGAACATGAGGCACCAGTGGGAGCCCTGCCCCTGTGAGACTTGGAATACTGTTTACAGGTGGTTATTCAAAGTTCACTGTGGCCCTGGCTGTGCCTATTAGTTCAACATGGGAAACCAACTCAGGCGGTATAGGTGCAAATACAAAACCCTTCAGCTGATACAGGAAAGAACACAAACATTGTTTTCCTTGAAAAAAATGGTTTATTGTATACTGTGAATATGAGGGACAGCCTTACCAAAAAAACCTTAGTGACTGAAGACATTCTCACATTTGCAAAAGCATATATGAAACTATTTACACAAAGGCAGTGAAAGGGATAAAAAAATTATTGCAGTCAATTAATGCTGATAGAACTTTTTATTATAAAAAGAGAAAGAAAAGAAACAGTGCAAAAATACTGTCAAAAGTAATCAGTTCTATACACAAGATAAAACTGACAAGCATAAGCTTATGTACTGATATGAATAATACATTAGAATATAAAATAGCATGCATAGATTTTTTTTTTTTTTTAAAGGCTTTCAATAGCATAGAATAATTCTGCCATTCAGCCCGAACAGGAGGGGTTGGGGGCAGGAAGGGCACATAACTGATGTCTCATTTTTCTACAAAATGTGTACATACAATGAGGTGGTGAGATTCAGATCACTGTTTTATGCTAAACTGTCAGGTACAGAATTACAGAAAAAATAAAACCAGAGGCATCACAATACTGTAGTAAAACAGGACAGTAAAATCCAGTGACATAAAACTTATACATGTTATCTCATTTACCACATTCCACACAATAACATATGGGAATATTACAGTCATCTGCATGTAAACTTTTTCCTTTGTAAAATAACCAAAGAAAGGTTATTATTTCACTTTACTAGTGAGGAAAATGTATTATCCATATGGAGCAACCTCAACAGGATAAACATCCTATTACCAGTGTTTCTGGCACTACAGGTTTGCTTTCTTTTAAAGACCAAGCAGAAGCAAGAAAATACTTTTATTTAACATACAGAAAAAGGAAGTTCTTATACATTGCATCTTTAAGTTATGGAACTCACCAGCACAGGACATTGTGAAGGCCAGAGGAATAAATGGCTTCTGAAGAGAAGGTCATGTGATTCATGGAAGATGGATCCATCAGGAGGTACTACCCACAGTGAGCAGGATACAGCTTTGGCCTCAGGAAGCCCCTAAAGGACTGGCTGCCAGGTGCACCAGAGGGGCTGAGCACCCTTTTCTAGACACATCCCTATTTCTTCCTCAACTACCAGCCACTGTCTAAGTCAGGGGGTGCCTCCTAACCTGACATGGAAACAGTTTGTGGGAAGCATTCCTCTTTTTTGCCTCGCTGCCTAATCAAGGAACACTACCCCTGAAATAACTGGAACTGACTGTCCAACCACTGAGAATCAGTAGCAGTCCTTCCCTTGCTGTTCTATAGTGCTGGAATTCTCCAGTGAAAGCTCCTCTTTTCACTGATTGCCAGTTCACTCTCTGAAGGCAAAGTCCTGTTGTTAAAGCATGTGGGAAGCTCTCCGTGAGGGTGCACAGGAAGCACAGGCAACAAAACTTAAAAAAAAATGCCAGCCAAAAAAACAGCTGAGAGAAACCAATGGAACTGTAACCTAAGATACTCCAAAAACACTGACTAAATTTATTTACTTTAAATATTTATATAAAACACTGCTATTTTTGACCTGTGCACTGTTTAGTTTCACAATCTAACAATAGTTTATTTATGGTTAATGCCTCCATCTTGTTCTGCCCCACAGCCATCTGTTCCCTTCCTCAAATCCCCAATCCTGGAAGCAGCTGCATGTATAATGTCCTTCTCTCTAAAGACTTAAATGGCATCTATAGCTCCCTTAACACCAGATCCTACAAGAAAACCACTTAGAAGGCTAAGAGTGAGCTGGGGACTATGGCTTTTGGGGTTCTGGACTTGAAACCTTTCTCTTTCTGGCATCAAAACCTATCCCAAACTCCATATGCCCTGAAGTATACATCAGCAGCTTTATATTCATTTTGTAGAGGAGTGGTCAAAGGCTGTTTTCATGCAGTCCTTCCTCTCATGGCCAGCTCAGGAATTAGCTCCTGCAGTGTGATGCAGGCCTTTATTACCTGCAGTGGCTGCCACCCTAGCATTTTTTCATCCCCCAAGACAAGTAGCAAAATTTAACTCAGACTTCCCTCAGTGATACATGGGAGTTGCTACAGCAGAGATCTGCCTGATGATTCCACTTTCTGAGCACACAGACCACAAACTGTTGGGGAGGCTGACAACAGCTAATTCAGTCATCATCTCCCAGGAGAGCAGTGGGAAGTCGGCTGTTGGAAATGCAGCATTGTCGATCAGCTCTGCTGAATTTTCCCTACAGATTTCTGTGCTATATCCAAGTACAAGATTGCCCATCAACGTTTCTTTTAGTTTCTTGTGGACTACACAGACATAGCAGGTATTGGATCAAAAAAGAATGTCCTGGCTGCCAATGACAAGCACTATTGGAGCACTTAGGTTGGAAAAGAATGAGTAAGTCTATGTTTTGCCATTTGCATTCCTGTTTGTTTACAAGAAAGTACTTTTAAAACCCCCCAGCTTTTGAAATTATGCAAATATTTAATAATATTTGTAGCTGAGGCAGCTGATTTAAATAAGTAGAACAGAAATGCACTTCAATATACTTCAAGGACTGTGCTGGCAATAGGTTGAGTAAGCTCTCAGAGATGTGTCTTCTGCCAGCTAAAATTAGTTTAGGGAACTTCTGATAAGGCTGAACATTTAGGATCCCTGTATGCCTATATAGGAAAATGTTTGTGGGAACAAGCTTCATCTTTCCTCGGGTAGTCAAGGACAAGAGGTGCCAAAACAAGCCTTTATAGGACCTGAAACAAGTAGGACCTGAGCAGCTGATGTCCACCATCCTCCAGTGAGACTGATGGAGGACAGAAACAGGATCCCCACAGCACTGAGCAGTGTCACAGCTCAGCTGTCATCTCTCCCATCCCTGCTCGAACAATGGGAAGCATGAAATGCTCAGACCATAACCTTAACCAAAAAGCTGATGCCAGCACCTCAATACTACAGTTGGTAAGAGTTTAAATTAAAAAGGCAAAGGTTGTTAAATACAGATGAAGAGTGTACTAAAAGAAAAACAGACACAACAGATGCCCAAGCCAGACTTACTCATCTGCTGTACGTTCTCTCTTGGAAAGCATCAGGGAGTGTAGGCTGAACATGCCAGACTGCAAGGTGGGTGCCCTGGGAGAAGACTGCTTGTGTCAAAATTCTGTTCATTGAAAAATCTCACAATCACTGTGAGATTTTTCAATCCAGACTACTCCAAATGGATGAAACTGGTCTCTAACTACTGTTATGCTTTGATGTTAAAAAACATGGAACACAACAAACAGCAACTCCAAACTGTCCTTTTTTCCTCAAGGGTTCTGCTATTTAAAAGTCTACAGGACAGAAACCAAACCAGCACTCTTGCTTTAAGGCCCATGTGGTCATTCCTACTATGACTAAGAAAATTGGATGCAAAATGCATTTTCCTGTCACTCCCTAAAGGTTAGGAAATACTGCCCAAGCAGTTTTGGCCTGATAAAACTACAACAGGTTCAAAGTAAGAAGGTTCATTTTTTCCCTTACAAAAGTGTACCACATTTCAACCATAAAACATCAGCATGCTGAGGGCTGCTTGTAAGCTGGGGTGGAAAAGAACCTCTGAAGACATGCACCAGCCCAATTCACTTATGATATTAACAGATCTAGTCAAGATAAAATCTAGCAGGGAAAAATACATTGAAGTCAGATGAAAGGAAAAGTTTAAAATTACCATTCTTTGACAATGAAAAGGAAAAAGTGACTCACATTGGCCTCTATCTACCATACCAGCCACATTAGGAGTTAATTGGAAATGACTGCTTACCACATGGCCACTTATTTGGCTCATTAATAGGCACTGACTTAATTTGGAAAGGATTTTTAGTGCCTTTTTCTAATTAATGTTTTTCTAAGACACCTATGATGCATCTTTGCATAAAAAACCATTTGCTTAATTTTCTTCCCTTCAAACACAGCTTTTCACACTCTCTTATGCAATAACTTTCCTGTGCTCACTGTAGCAGCAGAAATACACTCTGCAGCCAAGAGCAGCTGAATAATAAGACATAGGAACAGATTATTTTCCCTCCTGATTTTCTACTTCTCACATCCAAGTGGAGCAATGGGACTTGACAGCTCTGAGTTCAAACTTAATTCATCATTAGGAAATTATTCAAAAAGTTATAACGAGATAACTAATTTAATACACTTTGCTTCAAGGTTTATTCCTTGGCTTTTTTCCCAGATATAAAGCATCTCTCTGCAATTATCATGCAGATGCTGCTAAAAAGACTTTAAATGGTTGCTGCTAATTTAACAAGAGATATGTTGGCACTGGCAGAAAAAATTAGAGGAAAACTGAAGTTGACTGAAAGCTCAACTGATCCCTAAAAAGAACATGGTTAAGGTATTAATAGCAAAATAATTCCTTTCCATTTTTTGGTGGTACAAGTCTTCACCAGAGACTTTGTCATCACGTTAGGCCTGTATTGCAGAGCACCAAATCAACACAGTGTAGTTCTAAACACATTAAGAAACATTCTGGTACAGAACCTTAGCTTAAGCTCCCCACTAATTTTAGACCCTTTAGTGCTGAAATTAAGAGTGCTTGTAGGCTTAGTCCTTTGTACATTGACCAGGGTTTGGAGGTGGGGATGCAACAGAAAAGCAACAGTAAGATTAAACTGTTAAAAGTATCTGGGGAAGGGATACTGAGAAAGGTGATTTCACCACGACCAAGTAACTGCATTGCATCACGTGCCCTGAGAGGCTGTGAAATCTTCACCCTTGAGAATTCTGAAACTGGATGTGACCCTGGACAAGCCTATCCAAGTTTAAAATCAGTAGTGGGGTGAGTGGGGCTAAGTCCAGAGATCTCCAAGGCACCTATCTAGCCTGATTCTTTCTCTAACCATCCAACAATAGTTCACACATGAAGACTAAGACAACTGGAGATGACTAATTTAAATGAGATTCCTTTTCTACAGAGGGTGAGCCTCAAGGCAGTAATACTTTCAGTGTAATTTGTGAGAAGGTGCTTGATTTGGCTTTTTTTCCAGATACGTTTGGTTGAAAATCCTCCACTGTTAAACTCTCAGACCACCAGAGTTATTGGAAAGAGTGGTTCACTGACTTCAGCCTGCTGTAGGTTGCTGCACTTCACCCTAGATTGCTTCTTATGAATCCCTTCAAGGGTAGCACACAGCAGCAAAAGACCTCCTTAAAAAGATACAATATTGATTTTTTCAAGGACTAATCTAAAAGCATAATTCTTGTAGAATTTGAACAGTTTAGCACCCAAAACTCTCTGTCCTCACAATGTCCTGTGCTTGAGCCCTCTGTAACGTGCCCGGCTGCACGTGCAGAAGCTCAGGTCTCCATGCTGTGCACCCTCAGCTTCCACTCACACAGAGCTGTAGCTGACATCTAGCAGGTCCTGTTTTTACCAGAGAAGCCACATACTGGGTCCAGAACGTCCTTATGTGAAAAAAGCCCACTGCCAAATAACTGTAGGTTTCAGAAGCTGTGTAGCAAAATAAAAGCCAGCAAACTACCTTTGCAAAGGATTGCTTTCCTTACAGACATGTTACAATGCAGACCAGTCATGTCAAATGTGGTTCACTTTGAAGGTTACTATAAGTTTTATGAGTTATGAAAGTAATTCAAAAGTTATTCCAAGAAAAATAAATTATATCTTGTATAAAATAATCCATGGGAGACTAGTAAAGAGCCATCATTCCTTACTTTCAAGACAACTTTAAAAAGTGCAATATATGCACACAGTGTTGTCAAGGCAGTTCCCCTTGTTCATCAGTAAGGTTCAGTCAGATCCACAATGCTGACTCTGGGATGTTTGAAAGGATTAAATAAGTCTTGAGTTTTGCAGGAATTGTATGAGCACTTGGTAGACAAATTTGTACTGGGCTATGGTCTGGATCATAAACACTCTCTGCTCCCGCAGGTGTCTCAGCATCACAGGAACGTCCATTTTCTGTAAAGCAAAGAGAAAAAAAAAGTCATAAGGATGTGGGTTCATTAAATCAAACAATCACTGTCTCAAATATCAGTTATCTGACACAGGGAACTATAAACTATACCATAGTCATAGAAGACAAAGTTTCTGTAAACAAAATCAAATGTGCAGGCAAAGATACAGATCCTTTCACTGAAGGGGAAGGGAACTCATTGCCACCAAAAGTTTCAGAAACTCCAACATGTGATCTGCCACAGCCAAGTGTATGTAAGTGTAGCAAATAATGCTACAGAAGAAACAGGTCTGTAAAGTGAAACAAGGACCCAATATCCACAATATGTGTTTTGCAGACTCCAGGCCAGCATCAGTTTGTTGCCACCTACTGAATATCCACCGGGACATACGAGGGGTTCTCCAAGAAGGCACCTTCCAGCTTAGTTTCACCCAAAAGAAACTCACGTGTGTGCCCTGAAAATGCTCTGCAGCAGGAACTAAAGTACAGTAAGTAGGCACAGATAAGGAAATCCACTGGGAAGGCACAGCACTAACCCCATCAAGCAGGCACAGGCAGCCTATAATGGTCTGAACTCAAAACCAAATGAGTTCTGTGAAACACAGGCCCATGAGCTGAAGAATTAGAAAACACTGCGCATTTCATTAGGATGCTATAATCACATTTCTGGCATTTAGGAAGCCAAAATCATATGATGCTGTTGTGTTTTATCTGTTACAACAGGTACATGAGGAGCTATTGAGAAGTTGTTGAGCCATGAAGCTCAGCCTGCCAGGCTCAAATTCAAGCAACGTGTAATGTGAGCCAAGCTGAGGAACACAAACCTTCTATGGCAGCAGTAAACGTGAGCACTAAGATACACACTGGTCTGGAGGAAGTTCTTAAGCAGTTCAAGATATAAAACTGAGGAACAGCTACCCTATCAGGCAACATAAACTGCACTTTGTAATGCCTGCTTGCAGAAACACCAAGAGGAACTTAGCAAGTCTTTTGATTGAGATTGCTGCTAATCCTTGGAGCCCCAAGTGAGCATGGAATCTGCTTCCAGGCACATCTGAAGTTTCCTGGAAAGTTTAAAATAAAAGTCACGCTGCATATCCATTTCTGTCCATATATATAAAACTCAGAATCTCCATTCCATGTAAACAAGTATTAACTCATAGGCTATCACATTCTGAAAACAAGGCCAAATATTCTGCCACATACCCCAACAAGCTGTTATAAAAGGACATCTCTAGAGAGTCAACAAGTGTAAATATTTGGGATGAGTAATGTCATATTATTATCAAACAGGTGCAAAGAAAAATGGAAGCTCTTTCCAGTTAACTTGGCTAACTTGGAGAAGGCCTCCCTGTGGACTCAGATGCTTATGAAATGCTGAGCAGAGTCATGTGGAACCTGATCTCACCTGAACAACTATAACAAAAATGCAGGCCAGCCTTGACCTGCACATAATGTTCCTCTCTCAGCTTTTTCATTAGATTTTAGTGGGCACACAGTGATCCATGCACCTCCTCAAAATGGAGATGGCTTTGCCTTACCTCAGAAATGGAAGAAAACCCCATCGTGCCTATTCAGTCTCACTATTTATAGCCAGCTTAGTATTTGATTTCAGGTAAGGAAAATCCTTAAATTCACGTTCACTACAAGGTACATGTCAAAAAAAATACACCTAATGCTTTGCTAAGGTGACACTTGCAAACAGAACACACAAAAATGCTACTTATTTCTGCCTCCCAAACTGAAGATCTCCCATGTGAAAGCATGCTGCAGATGCAATCATGAGTTAATGTCCCAGTGCCAAGTCTGGACTAAAAGTTGATAGAGCAGGTTCTCAATTACTTTCTCGTACTATGTGTCTACAGCAGTAAGGATGTAATGATGTGACATTTACTTGCCATGCAGCAGTTACTGAAACTCTATCCCTGCAATGAGATACAGCTTTAGACTCAACCAGCCATTGCCCAGAAGTCACAGTGACTGAAGCTGTATAGAATTTGATTAAACATGGCTTTTTACCTGAATCTGAAACCTTAGGCTCAAGAGTTCTGGTTTTTGTTCCAGCATAGCTGCAGGCTTTCCAAAATGCTCTTTATCAAAATTTTCAAACTCCCTCATGATTTTTCTTCACTGCTGAAATGTTAATACATTTACTTTCTAGGACACTTCTGTGAAAACCAGTTATTAAGACTAAAACATTTTAAGTGATAACTAATTTTATTTCAGGAAAAAAACCCCAACCAATTCTAGTACAAAATAAACAAATGAAAAGGAAGCTCTCTGTGCAGAATCTGTCACATCTGTCACAAACTGAAAACATACTGTCAAGATTTTTAATCTTTTTTTAAAATTAGGTATTAACAAACCAAAAACATTAACTTGGTACAATCTAGAGAACAAGGCCCTTAATGAAAATTGTATTTATTGTTAATATGATTTTCATTATTAATCAAGACAAAAGAATGCTTTAATTAAGGGACATCAGAGAAATCCCTTATTATTGAGCACTACCATCAGGTCCTAGTGAAGTTGATGAAAACTTGTATGATTGATGTCAAGGCTCACCCCCATGCTTAGATGTTGAGGTGCCAAAGCTACTCTTTGCCCACTGGGTGACTTCTGCAAACCACAGACTGACTTCTGTAAACAGAGGTGGCCAAACTCTGTTATACAACCCTTAGAGTTTGCTTCTGTGCACATGCAGAGGGTGCTGTAAAGCAGACACAGCTACACTGATGCTCACAAGCAATTCAGGATGGCTCTTTTAACTCTCCAGCTTTCCTCTGGCATGCAGAAATTTCATGGCTGCTATGTGAACAACCGAAGCAGTCACTTCCATGCATCAATGCATAAGGAAAGCCAAGCAGGGTCAAGAGTTGGAGCCATTGCCCCACACTGGAGCAGCTACTGAGCAGCAGTCAGCACTGGGAGGCTGCTGGATTCCCAAGGCACATCCCTGTGGTCCCTTTCTTGGCCAGGATACCTCCTCTTTTCCCTTTCTCCCCCAAATAAAAAGCAAAGTAACAAAGTGTCACCTGTGACAAATATCTACAGGACAGCTTCACCTTTGGTGAGGCCCAAGCAGAGTTGGAGGAGATTTGTCCCAACTAATCTGAGCCCAGGATCTGTAGGGGTCTTGTCACTCCAGAATGATGAGCTGCTGGAGTCCTCAGTCCTCCCTGAACTCACCCAGTGGCTGATTATTGGAAGGGGCAGATGATATATGTCTATTTGTTACTCTTGCTGCATTCTTATCTCTACAACCAGCTTTGGTCTTTGAGCATTTTCTTTGCCAAGAGAAATCCCTGGTTTCCACAGCTGTCATGAAAACTGTGTGGCACATTGTTAGTCAAGAGGTGACATTCTTCCTAGACAGTTTCCCAGTGACAGATGAAAATTAAGTTGTTACCCATGGTGGCTCTACTGGAGCACTTGTTCTTAGCTCCAGATTGTGTTACTCATAATGCTGGCTGCAAATCCTAAAGCCCTATTCCCCACAGGAATACATCAATACACTTATTCTTAAAACACAGTTAAGTTTCATTCCAGGTGAGATCACAAGAGAGAGGAAGGAGCCCAAGGAGAGAATTTAGAGAGCAGAAAACTTCAGTTAAAAGAGCAAAGACAGTATTCTCTAGCCTCTCTCAGGTAGTGCTCGTAAACACACTGTCTCTAGACTTTTAATTAAACGCAGGTATGGATTAGACTAAATTCTTAAAAGAGGAAAGAAAACCCTAACTTTGAATATATCAAAATAATTCTAATAAAAAAATATCAACTCCACAGAAAACTACAGCAAGTATCCTGCCATGGGGAATCTCTGCCTGTCACATTTAAGGTCCTTGTCCTGCTCACAGAGATAACAAAAAGAAAGCACTTCGATGCCTTTTAATTTCAACCTCAGAAACGTAGCCAGTTAGCCAAGGGACGAGCTCAGGGTTTGAAAGGAAGCTGACTCACTTCATTATGCTCCAAGCAGCCAATCATGAGCTCTGTTAGGATCACCACTCCAGTCCTCCCCACCCCTGCGCTGCAGTGGACCACGATGGGAGGGTTGCAGGTGTTGCTGCTGTCCAGCACGCTGTTGGTGTGCCGACGCACCGACTGTATCTCCTCCAAGTAAGCTGCAAGAGGAAAAAGCAGGCAAGGTTGCAAACATCTACATGTCTAAATGTAAAAATTAGGAGGGGAGGGGGGAAAGAGCGTGGAAAAGTTATTCTCTGTCAAAGTGGCAATAATTTACATTTTTTACAACGTAATAATTATCTTGGCCAGGGTGCACTGAACAGCAATGCATCCAGCAAGTACCAGCTGGGTGTCAGTTATTACTTGGGAGTCTGCTCCTTTAAATTAAATACTTCTTCTAAAAAATTAAATTCTGTTTCTCCCCTTGCAAATCTCCAGGTCCCCTAAGCAGATGATTCTAGACATTACTTACAGCAATTCCTGCTATTAACAGGCTGGGATCAAAACAACAGCTAAGTCCCATTGAAACTATTGCCTGTCAAAGCCAGTATCACATGGGAAGTTAGTGTCCATCTGCCCTGTTTCCTCTCTTCCTTCTCCCTTCTAGACTCTGACAGAATCTCCCCCCCACTCTTTGCTCAGGGTTTGTTTCTCAATAGCTGCAAGCCCTTCTGGGAGATCACTGCTTTGTTTTCCCTGAAGCCATTTGAAGAATGCTAGGGACTCAGGAACAGCTGCCTTGTCTGGCTGTCCCAGCATCATTCAACAGATCCTGCTGTCAGACCATGCTGAGAACCTCACATGCTGGAAGCTCACTTGGCTTCCCAGCACTCCAAGTGGGAAGTGAGACCTGAGCTGAACTCTCCTGCTCTGACCCTTGGTGTCAGGGCACTGCAGCCCCAGCTGTCCTCTCCCCACAGGCAGGATGGGGCTGGAGGCCTACCAACATCAGAAAAGCTGCATTTCAATGCACACAGGGAAATGGGACTCTATGTGGTGGCAAACAATGGGAGAGAGGAAATGGGGACAATCAGGTTCCAATTACTGATAGCTACAGGGGTTGGTAGGAGAAGCAAAGTATGAAACAAATGAGGAATTGGGCAATAGTTTTTCCTTTAAGACAGCTTCCCTGGTACTCCTTTGCTAAAGCTGAAAGGTCGTTTTTTATTTTTTGCCTTGGTGACAGACCTGGGGAAAGGAGGATGTACTATTTACATCCAGCATGTACCATGCAAAGGAGAATGCACCACTAAAGGACTGTAGCTGTGGCAAGACTGAAGCAGAACTAATGGATCTTCCTGAGAGAGAACTTAGCTGCCACAGAGCGACACTGCAGCTGCAAAACTTTCAGAAACTAAGACAGCAGGCATCTCCAACACATCAGTACACAATGTACAGACTCTTTCAGGTAATTTAAAAGATTTCTGCATCATTCCCTACTGTACTGCCAGAGAGCTGTCTAAAATAATGTCTGAATTCCTATTACTTAATATGGGAGTGCTTATTACTTAGTAAGAATCAGGAAGTCTTACTGACACATTACAGATGAATATAATTGTTGTATTTTCAGAAAAGCACGAACAAGGACCATATGGGGAGGCCCTTAAGCCTTGCCTGGGTACATGTGGTTTCAAGGGTGGCAGTGAGTTCAAACTTACTGCATGTGTCATAGAGCCCTCTGCTCTTTTGCAAACAGAAGAAATGGAGGAGATGCACCTTATTTCAATAGCAAGTGACCCTCCCTCACCTAGACCTCTCTAATCCCATTTGTGTATAGCCTATTATCTCCTACATTCATTAAGTAGTTGGGAAATGGCAGTAAGTTATACCAACAGATCAGCCAACTGAAGTATCCTATTATTTAAAATTTCCTGAGCTTCTGGCACTGTTGCTGCCTTGGATTTTTCCTCCTGCTAATCACCTTAGCTCCTACCTCTGAAATACCACTTTTTTTTTTCTCCAAATTGTAGTAAAGTATAACCTAGTTGAGGTCTGTATACACCACAACAACAACCACTTGATATCAATCCCAGCTGTAACTAGGTACAGTGAAATGAATCCAGCGTGAGCAATCTTTTTCTTGATGTATCATGCAAAATAAAGAAATCTTACATAAAAAGCCTTGGACTTCTTCTGGACACCCATGGTCTGGCCAGTCAGTATATTGCAAATGCCACACTGTCCTCTCTTGTCCAGAGAGAAGATGTTTGACCTTCAGACCAGTAGTTGCAAAGCAGCCAGAGTCTGTGCGGAACTTGGTTGTCACCTTGAACTTCCCGTAAGTGGCTGAGCTGTGCTTAGAGCCCAGTTTAGGCCAGTAACGATGGCTCTTACTTCTTCCTCCCTCCTTGATAACAAAACAAGACAGAAAGCCATTAGTTTCTGCAATTATAATTCTCTACAAATAAAGGGCATAAAACTCTCTGGATAAGCCAAGTATTCTTATTTTAAAGCACTGGAAGAGTAAGGAGCATCCCACAAAGTTAAGGAAATACCCATTAAAACTTAAACCTCTCAGCCATGTAGTATTTTTAAGTGTAAAACTTCTTGAAGACTCTTGTGTCATGACAAAAGACAGCTACTGCCTAAAGCACCTTGGTAAATATTCTCCTCCTGGGGAAGACTCTCCTTTAATTAGAAGGAGAATCTCTCTAGCAGCTTTTAAATGTCTGTTCTTGATCAGCCTTGGGAACTGGACAGTGACTTGATGTGCTCTACTACTCCCTGTGTTTGCTGAAAGCAACCAGGCATGAAGCCGAATGCGGTGTTAGTTAACAACATGTGCCAGTTTTTACAACATAGCACATAGTTCTTGGATTACAATAGGAATAACTGTTTTGCTTGGCATAAGAATAAAAAGTTGTGGGGTTTGTTGCTTTTGTTTGGGGTTTTTTGCCTTTTTTTTTTTTTTTTTTTTCACGTGGACACTTCTATGGAAACAACAGCTTCTGGTCTCTTCAGCTGATAAGAGTGATGGTATACAAAACTGGCCTTGGACAGTGTGGAAATTTCTGTCATTTTAACCAGGAGCAAGTTCAGTGCTCTCACATTCCAATGGAAACATCTTTGTTTGGCTTGGCCCAAGCAGGGGGAAGGAGGGCTCCTGCTTGTTTCACTTTAGCATTTGCCAAACTGAGTGTCAGGAAGTTAGGAAGTATAATATGAGAGCAGTACAGGCATATGTTCAAACAGAGCCAGAGGAAAAGGGGATGTTGATAGGAAAAACAGGTTACTGGAGTGGGAAGTGATGATAATAGGAGATTGGCTCACATCAGAAAGAATTATTCTGTGATTTCACGTACCTCTTCAGCTGTGACCATGGCTATAACATTCACCCCCTGTTCCCACACCATCTGCCAGAAGTCATGGCATGTGTGTGGCAGGGGCCCTTGGGTAGCAATGTAGTGCCACTCCTCTCCACCTACAGTCACCTGGAAGAAAGGGAAAAAGAAACAACCAGTCAGTTCCTGAATTCTCAGCAGTACCTGTGCCAGAACTGCCTTTTAAATAAAAGAAACTACAGTGAAATCTTCACTTCTTTGTTCTTCTACTTTTGGTCAAAATTATGAACAAAAATCATCCTTTTGATAAGAGCAAATCTGACAAAACATAACCCTCACTGTTTCCATGTCCTGTCTTGATGCCCATAACCATAAAGCTTTGGCCTAAATGCCCTCTATCTTTCTTGCCACTGCATCTGGATCATACAGAAAAACCCAACAACCAACCAAATAAAAAAATCTGCAGATTTTACACACCTTGGTTTTTTCAGTTTAGAACCTGAAAACTATCCCAGAATAAATCCAGCACATCAAATGACTTTCCAACGCCATGAGAAATTTAAAATTACCCAAAGCTGTAGTCATGTAAATCTATTTCCCAATCCACAGCTGGTTTACCAACCACATCTTAGAGAAGTATTTGTGTATTTGCATGACAGGTAATGAAATTCTTTTCAAAGCATTAACACACAGATTTACAGACTCTAAATTCTGTAGTGCCCTGCACAGAGCCAGCTTCACCTTGCAGTTAGCCAGTATAAAATACTGCTTTTAACTGACAGAGGCAGTTAAAAAAAAAAATCACTTGTGTATAAAAAAAATCATAATTTTATGACACATAATTTGCTATACATCAGAAAAAGCTTACAGAATCTTTTTTTTATAACATTTTAGGTAAAGAATCAAAGTGGTTTTAGAACTACTACATATAATTTCAAAAATATGCTTACCAGAAGAACCAGACAAACTCATTATTTTGTAAAGTTGAAATATTTTTCCTTCTCAGGGTAAGGCCTCCTAATTCTGTTTATTAGCCCAGAGCCACTTCTCACAAAGTTATAAATCCCAGAGAAGAAGATTTACAACAAAAATGCTGACACATCCATAAATATCAATGTACTGGCAGACAACGCTATGAGGAACAATCAATAACTCTGACAGGTTCAACCACATACTGTGTTTGAGGTACAAGTCTTTGAATACATTCTCAGAAATAAAATCAATTTGTTTATTAGTCAAATAACTGTTAGTTATTATTAGTCTGAGATGCTTGGGGTTTTACACCTGTAAATAATATAGTTTTTATATGATAACAAGTTTCTCACTTCACTGAAAAATGTTTGAGCCTGTACAACAGCTCCTTTTCTTTATCTCATACTATGCAGCATTTTCTTTTTTTGAATGATGGTTAAAAACAGCAAGACCAACACTGGTAGACTTCTTAAGTTCTTGTACTAGATGAGAATTTTCTAGTTTCTAGAAAGAACTAGGTAACTAGAATGAGTAAATAAGAAATTAATACAAACTGCATAGCCCTAAGCAGCATCCTGCACTTGGACTGATGGTCTGCAGCCATGAGTGCTAGTACAGCGTGACTGAGCTTTTTAAGTCAATACTGACCTGACACAAGTCAGTCAGATCAAGTGCTCTTAAGAACCTTTGTGCTTAATCCATAAATTTAGTTACAATTTTTCTCTTTGGTATAGATGATGATCTTTGTATCCTAACAGCAATGATCCATGATAAATAAGCAGAGAATTATTGTTAAACTGCAGGGCTTGCAGACCAAGCAGTGGGAGCTGGAATCCTCCAGGCATGGATCTTATCAGGATGACAGAGGAGTTTTCTTTGTCTACTGACTTCTGGTCCAAGCCTCCTGGCACATGACATGAAAGGGCCATAAATAGTCTGAAGGGAATGGGATGCCTGGAATGTTTACTGCATTCTAATGCCCTAACTGCAGGAAATTAAAAATTAAATATTGGGCTGAAAACACAGGCACACACTGTGCTGCTGAGGTAAATTTCACAGATGCAATTTCACCTTCTAAGCAAAAGCACATCTGCTTGGCTTCTGAAAGCGCCGCTCCAAGTGCAGGAGGAAAGCCCTGCCAAGGCCCTCTGTCAGGCATCAAAGCACTGCTGCCTGGTCCTGGGTGCTCCATGGACACGAGATGTGGCTGTGTCCAACAGCAACACACAGGATAAAATGTGGGCTCAAAACTAGCCAGGGAAAATAGCATTGTTTAGGAATATCTTCTTCTTTTTCTCCACCTACTTTGTAGGTAGAAAATTTGGGACTGAGAAATTCATCATCATAGCAATGTCTGAGTGTGCAAAAACTCAGTATCTGCTCCCTACCAGGCTATGCAGAGAAGTGACAAACTGCCAGGATCCTGGTTCAGAAATTATTCAGACAAAAAAATTCAGATTTGAAAAAAATTTAATTAACACAGTAAATCACAGCCAAGGCCAGCAAGTCTCTTTAAACTTTTAAAAGGCTTTTACTCAAGGAAAATATTAATTTAACAGGATGTTTTATTCATTACTTTTGAATTATTTCTTTTTAATTTGGATTTTGACAATGAGAAAACGCAGAAAACCCTCTCTTACAACAGAATTTGTCATCTCATGCAGAGGATTTATGTTACTTCTCTCAGGGTACAGTAAAAGCCAACAGAGGACTTTGCAAATACTGCTGTAAGCTTAAAGAAAAACAAGCATCTGCAGTCACTGGAGCATAGTTCACTGTTAAAACTGACCATGCTTGTTGAAACAGTCAGATTGTATCTCTATTTCTATGTTGAATTAACATGAAATCTGAAGTTTCTTGTTCAAAACATAATTTGAAACATGGAAGTCCAATGCAGTTTCCAGTCAGAGATGCAGGGATCCTGTTGGTAAGGTCAGTGCACACTTTAAAACATTGCTTTATCACACTGGAGGTACTGGGGCTGATCTAATGCCTTCTCATGAGGTTTGAGAAACATGGCACCTCTTTCAACACTAACCAGTAGAGTCATTCCACAACAAGCTGGCAGAGGTGGGCACAAAAAAGCCAGGATGCCTCTCTAAAATGACTTCCCAGTCTCCAGCAGTTAATCACCTTATGCATGTTAGCTGATAGGAGACTTTAGAGGTGCCCATGGTGACACACACAGGTATAACGACGCAACCTAAACCTTTTCAGAAGCTCCAGAGGTGCAGAAGATGCTGCTGTGCAGCCAGAAATGCAAACAAAGCTTTAGCACACCTTCATTTGCCAAGCAAAACTCAAGCAAGCTTTACCTTTATGTGTGAAGCATTGATGTAGCCTGTGTTGTTTTCTTTGGTCGGCACCAGCTCCACTCGGTTCTCCTCGTAAGGAACGACCTCCCTGACGCGGTTGCGCTCCGTGTTTTCAGGCAGGGCAGCAGTGGTGAAGATCCCATCTGCCTTTTTCTTTGGAATCTGCTCGTATTCTGTAAACACCATCCCCTCCTCCAGCTTCCTCTTCAAGATTTTGCACTAGGGTTTAAGAGAGAGGAGCACCAACCCATTAATGCTTCTGGGAAGAACATTTACCACTAGACCCATCCATCCATTCTCTGAATTCCAATACACAGCCATAGCATTCTCTCACTCACTCCTTCTGCAGTTATCTGAAGAAATATGACACACTTTTTTCTACTGAGTGAAACCACTGGCAAATTTTACAGTTTTACATTCCATCTCCACATTTTTGAAGACTGAGAGCATAAAAGACAAACCTGTTCTAAATAATCTTGGTTAAGTAAGAATTTCAGTATGAATATATGATTTCAACATAATAGATATTTTAATTTTTCTTTCCAGGAAGAAGATCATACTGCAAGAAGTGTGATGTGGCCCACATTTTCAAAATACTGCCTAACTCACAAGGATGCAATACCTGTGGTTGAACACAACCCCACACACAGACAAGGTGGAGGTGAAGTTCTACTCCCTGAGTTCCAGACAACACAAGGCTGCAAATTTCTATCCAGAAAACCAGAAAGATTCTTTGCAAATTTGCTTCTCAAATCTTAACAGCAGCAACTGTTTTTAAAATCTGAAATTCCATATACATACACACCCCTGTGTGTGCAAACATCAGGAGGCAAACAACTTCTTTTTTTAAAAATTTAATCCCATTAGAGACATTAACCAAACTCCTTATCTGTATCAGAACATGAAAGACAGTTTCTGTGGGTGAGCACTGCAGAACTTTGCCCAATCAAGTGAAAAATGTGCAAAGTGTTAGATGTACAGATTGATCTTGTATGACATTGTACAGTCATGTGAAACAGAACAGCCTCCATGTTCACTGACTTCAGTAAATGTTCAAGACATTTGATTCTTTGCCTGCATGCAAAGACATATCAGTGTTAGCCACAGACCTTTTGCATAATGGCTCTGAAAACTTATAAGAGAAATTTTTTTTCACACTCTAAATCAGATTTTAGTATTTTAGATACTTCATGCTGCTGGGAACAAAGAGAACAAGCAACATTTCGTGAGGCTCCATCTTACCCTCTCATCCATTGGCACCTTGGTGACTTCATCCTGGCTGTCCTCCGGCACTGGAACCCTAGCAACTGAGAGTCCGTTCAGTGCTGCCAACATCAAGGGCCTCTTCTGGGCCTCCAGGCCTGCCATCTTCTGCTTTTCTAGATTCTTTTGGCAAGAAAAGGCACGTTTTCATCTCTGTGTGATTATTTATAATGCCAGTAAAATGCTGGAATGTTTTTTTAATCTCCAAAATCTGCAACTCTCTGGCCAAGGAATGCAGATGATCACCATTAGCATCGTAAATTCAAATTCAACCTCTATTCTTCCTGTTATTCCTCAAAGGCCTGCTCCTACATGAGCACAGAATTTTAATTTCAAAGAAGCAATTCCAGCATGTAATACAGTTTACATGCCATCAAAAGACACACAAATACAATCTCAAGCATTTTCCTGCAGACATTATTCTGAATGCAGGACGCACAAAGCATCACCCTGTTACGTTAAAGTAGCACTACCAAAGCCAAGATACCTGGGGCATCTTTTGAAAAGCAATAATTTCAATCTATAACAACAAACATTAAAACATAGGCCATTGTTTCTCTTCTGTGATGATAATGCTTAAAATGAGAAGTCTTCTGATGCACTTAGCTTTTATGGTGATTCAAACAGCACCCATGATATATTCTGTACTAAAAACTGAGCTCACATGTCCCAGAAACTGAATGCAATAGCAGCCAGGGAGGGATATTATTTATCATATTCATGAATCATATTATGGTATGACATGGAGAACCAGAGCATGAATTTTAAATTCATCCTGCTGCCTCCTCCTTATGCCACTGGGAGTTGAAGCATCAAAAAAGACAGAGCATCTCCAGAAGTGCCCAAATTAGGAATATTTTATTCCATTTCCTCAACAGCTCTTTCTGCTGGATTTGGAAGGAGGGATAAGCAGAAGGGGTGCCTGGTTTTCAGCACACATATGGAAGCTGTGGTCACCAGATGGGCCAAGCTCAGCTCCTAGAAACACATGATGGAACCTGAATGCCCTCAGACATATGCATATGCCTTGATTTTTCAAAAGCTTGTGAGCTTTTTCCTCACCACTGGGTTCCTCCAGAGCACTAAGCAAAAACACAAACATCCAAACCCACTCTGGCTTCTTTTTATACTTTGAGAAGGCAGGAAAAAGCAAGTATTTTCCCTTTGTTTGGGAACTTTATTATTTTTACTACTTCAAAGGTGACACAGAAGAAAATCTGTGCTTAACAGATCAAGGTCACCAAATTACCGTTAATGTAACACCTGATTCCTGTGACAATTTGAACGTCCACACATGTCAAGACTCCTGATCTAGGCTGAAACCACCTTAAAAACTTAATAATAAGGCTACCCTTTACTTCCCTTTTTACCTTCTATTTTACATTTAAAGTTTAGGAGTTGTCAAGGACCAAACTCAGTCTCCATGTTGCAATTTAGTAGCTCAGGTTTACTGCTAACAGTTACATCAGCATAAGGATGCCCAGTGGACAAGAGCAGCATCGGACATGTTTAGAAAATTTCTTTGAATATACAGTAGTATTTAAATCTAGCGAGTTATTGATCTAGTACACTACAAATTCTTTTCTGCTTTGGACCATTTAGGTTCTTTATTAATTTGTTTCAGGAATTGTTTTTGTTTCAGACCTCAGTGCTGAAAATGAGAACTACAGCATACACTTGGGTTTTTGTGACGGCAGTTGCACTGCTCACAGCAGTACACCAGGAATACATGTAGATCACTAAGAGATAAGCACCCCTCATATTTCTGTCATTGCCTTTAAATACTTCTTATTTTAAATTTGTTGCAAGTTTAACAGAACCCTACTTCTCATACTTGAGTGCATTTTTAATAAAACAAACAATCCAGATGCTCAACCACACAGCCTCTACATCTGCTGCTTCTCTATTTAGATATCCGGTTCCTCAGTTCCTGGCAAAACCGACAATCCATATTCTAGGGCTACCAGGGTTTTATTCAGAGAGCTACGTTACATAAAGTGGCAGGAAGGGAATTAAAAAAAGTCCTGAGTTGCCATTATGTTGTGCAGTACTTCACCCGACACCCTTGCAAAGGAGGAATAAAACAGCAGTGCCAAACACGCAACCTCCCACCCACCTCGGCAAACGCATTCCAGGCTCGCCCTGCCCTCAAATCTTAAAGGGAAGCAGGCATCAAGGGGGGCTTTGCCATCAGCCTCCTCATCCCCAGATGCTCGCCCTGCCATCCACCCACCTCCAGCCAGCACTGCTGCCAGGGTGGTGGCATCCTCAGCTGGGTCAGACACAGGTCTGGCCAGCAGCCAAAGAGCCACAGCTGAGGCAACAGACAAGCCCAAGCAGTGCATGGGATCAACCCCCTTGACAGCCCACAAAACCAAATTGTACGTGGCACTTAATATCACATTTCCCAACTTTAAGCAAATCCACAGCTTCCCACCCACACGTTCCCTGCAGTTTACTGACCCAACAGTTTTCTGAGATGGAAGTTGACCTATGTGATTACTAATTTCCAAGAAGCCACTGCAACAGAGGAAGGCACTTACCCTCATCATGATCTCTCTTTCTATAATGCTGTCCTCGATAGAAAACATCTCAGACACAGGCCTTTCCTTGACCGGTTCTTTCTTGACCCGCTCCTTCACACTGGTGAGGTCAGGCTCCGAGATAGAGGGCCCCAGGGAAGACCCATTTATTGCCACCTGATCAGTTCGAGAGACACTGATGGCTTTGGAAGGCCCTGGCCTCATGGCCTTGGCCCTGGCTACAGCCACAGAAATGCTAACGTGGTCCTGCCTCAGTGCTCCATTGCTGACGCTTTTACGAGGCCCAGGATACTCCGGAGGAGGTTTATTTGGTATTCTAGCCAAGGCAGCTTGCAGCTGAGCACTGTACTCCATGTTCTCATGGAGGGCTGCTATCCGGGACACGGATTCCTGCGTCTCCTCTTCCTCTTCGCTTTCACTGCTGTGTATCAGCATTGTGGCATCAGAAAACGTCTTTTTGTGGTGGTAGTGAGGGACTTGCTGGACTTCGTGCCCCATCTGAACCGACTCTTCCGGCTGCACCTGCTCCCTCAAAGTGTTCCTGCGCGGCAGAGGGGCGTTCAACGTTTTTAAGGCCATGGCTTCTATCCCGCGCACCATGTTGCTGATGACCTCCAGGCTGTGGCGCTTGTTCACCGCCGCGTGATGCTTGACGGCCATGAGGGGCTCGCTGACCTCCTGCAGCGACTGGCGCACCACCGGCGAGCTGTCCTCCTGGAAGGTTTTCACCGAGAGCTGCACCTTACGAGTCACCAAGTCGGGGCTGCTGCCGCTGACGTACTTGTGCCGGTGGCTGGCCAGGTCGGGCGTGCTGGTGGCGGGGCGCGGGCGCGGGTACGGAGGAGGGGGTCTGAAGAGATAGTTCTTGAGCATGTGGGTGGTGCTGTAGCTCTGGCTGCTCTGCAGCTGCATGTTGGCCAGTTCTGGGGTGCTGACCGTGTGCGATATGGCGCTGGCTGCCGTCTTACTCTGAGCAGCGTTGTTAGGGTTCATTTGGTCAGACGGGGCCACAGGTTTGTTATAGCCACCCCCCTGGGGCCCATAGGTGATGGTGTAAGGGTGCCTCTCTCGAATCTCAGGCTGGCTGTAAACTAGGTCCTCTGGCTGGTTGTAAGCATGCGTGTTTCCAATGTTGAGATTCCTCAAAGACTGACTTTGGCTATCCATCTGGATCACCCCCCTCTTCATTTGCCTCATGACAGTTTCGTAATCTGGAGTTGGCCTGTAAGACGGGACGATGATTGCACTGTGTCTGTGGCTGGGGATGTAGTCTGCTCTCATGATGTCACTTCCCGGGATGCTCAGATTTGAGGACATTGGAGATGCCTGGATGAAGTTCTGTGAGCGATTGAGGGAGTTCATGCTGTGGGCACTGCATACGCTCCCATTGGGTCCATTACCATTCAAGTAGCTGAAGTCCATTGGACACCTATCCAAACTGGTCTGAGACCTACAGTAGAAAGTTTCTTCATTTCCATGGAAAATGCTATCTGTGTAGAGTAGAGAGAGAGATGTTGACAATTTTAACCCACAAGGACTTATTCACTGCCATCAATACTTCAAATGCAGTCTGCACCGGTGAGTACAGAGACAGCCTAGTGCACAAGTGCAGGGAATGTTTGGTCTTGGGAGCATCCTTGAGCCATCAAAATAGAACTAAAGCAAAGCTACCAACATAAACATTCCCAACACTTAGCAAAACATGGTAGTAGTTCAGATCCTTGTGGGAAACATGAAAGGGGAAAGAGAGGAAGTGCTTTTGCCTCAGGTGGCAAGTAAGAATAAAGGGGCATCTCCTCCCTTAGCATCATGAAAGGGTTCACTGATGCTGGCACCTTAGAACTCCAGTGCTGCAAGAACACGGTTAACCTGAAAAATTCTCTTGTCTCTTCTGTTGATACATGGCTGTCTGAGATTCAGAGTAGCAGAGGAATGTGAAATTGGAAATCCTACTTTAGACCAATCAACAGTTTTGAGGATCTGAAGTAAAACATATGGGTAATCAAAGCTCAGANCCAGCCTGCAGATGCACTATAAAATGTTTAATACTTCAGCAAAGCCCTGAGAGAAAAATCAAGACAGTAAAGATCATATCCTGGACCACAACTTTAATGCAAGTCTATCCCTGTTGAAAATCTTGTAAGAGAAGAGAAGTACTCCCAAACTCTGAAATCAGCTAGTTCTTTGAAAATGTAGAAAAGTCTGCTGTAAAACTAAGAGAATTTTACAATTCTTCTAAAATTGAGAATACTCTTCACAGTCTCACCTTCACAGTAGAACAGTAGTAACTACTAAGTCAAGTCTACTGTATGCAAGGAATTCTACTAAATGGCTCCTTTCAAAACTTACCAAATTCTACCTTAAAAATAGCCAGACCCCACAACCCAAAACACTAACAGGTATGATTGAGAGTTCCTCTGCTGGTGAGAGTACTTCAGCTGTACCTCTCATGAACTGCAAAGAACAGCAGCCTAACAGACCTAGCTACGTGTATTCCAAAAGGTGGGGTGGTTAAGGGTGTGAGACTCAAGCTGTTTAGGGGCTGGGCTCCATTCCCAGACTTGATCAAAGTAACCTGGCACAACCTCTTAAAGAATTTATTTGTCAAACATGGGCGTGAAAATAGTTAACCCTCCTTGTGTCTGTAAGGCTAACAATGCAGGCAGATGGTGGTGAAAAATCAGCAGAAAAGGTTGTCTACAGATACAGTTTCATGGGCAGGACATTATGATTTCTCCTACAGTAAAAGCTTTTTGCTGTCTCCTTTTCCCTCACTGGGTTTCTCTCCCTGGCCCCAGCTGGCACTGCCTTTGAGTACAGCCATCATACTCCCTTTAGAAATTATTTTTTTCAGCTCACTGAACTGGAATACCAAGTTTAAGGTCCATATAATCATACACAGATATTTTAGGGAAATTTGAAAACTGGAATTGGACTTCAAACGGAAGACTTACTGCAACATTAACTATAAAACTGCTAGTTCTCCTGCAGCAGCAGCTCCCATTCGGCCACAATGGCATTATAAATCTAGATATAAGGCTTAGGAGCTTCTTTGCATACACATAAAATTGAAGTACATTAAAGGGAAAATACATGCTCTAAGTACCTTGTGAATTATGTGTTTCAGTGTAGTGCTCTCCACACTGGACATGCATAGGAGGCAGTATAAAAGGATGTTGTCTTGGCTGAAATAAAAGCACAAGTAAATAAAAAAGCATTAGAACTCCATTTGCTACCATTCTTAAAACTGAAACAGGAAAAATGGTTCTGTGCCCTTTCCACTGAATACTGCTCTTTCTTACCCAGCCAAAAACACATCTTGGAAGTTCCTTATAGAACAGAGAATAACTTTTTGCAAATTGCTTGCTAAATTTTGTTACAGAGCCCAAAACTGACCAGTTAAGACGCCTTTAAGCTCAACCACTTCAGAAAACAACATCCACAATTTCAGCTCTTTTAAAATTCTTCACATTTTTATTAAAAGCCCTTGCCCTTGAAGAACTAAACCCAAACAAAACAGACACCTAATCAGGACAAAAGCAGACATGGAACAAATTCAAGGACTTAGGACACTGTTATACACGCAATAAGACCACATACGGACTTAAAATAACTCTGTAAATTACACAAACATTGAATTCCTTAGATAATGAATTCGAGTTTAATCCAGTAACCTGCACTGAAAGAATTTTTTTTAACGCAAATCTCAGAGGGGGCAATTCAGCATTAAATCAGCAAGATCATTTACAGAAAATAAATCAGAGCTCACGCCGTATTCCCCAGCTTTGTCCCTTGGTAAACCAACACGTTTTGCAATTCTGCTCTGCCACCTGCACTGCAATGTCCTGTCTGGTGTCACTGAGCAAAGTTTATGAAAACATATTTCAATATATGAAGTAAGCAGAGAGACAAGGAAGACACTCCTGTCTCATGAATGTATCTTAGCAGCAGAATAAGGGCTTTGCATCCAGGTTGATTCACGTAGCTCAAACTATGAAGGAATACTGTGGATGCCCAAGGCAAAAAACCCCACATAATCTGCCTTTGTGTGCACATGCACTAAATGAGCACCCTGCAAATTTGCTAGCAAAAAGGAGGTGGGGAAGGGGTAACATTTACATTTTCCATGTAAATGGTGAGAAGGAATGAGAATCAAAGATACTGAGCTCAGTATGAATTCTTGCATACAAAATAGCTGTGTTTAAACCAGAGCTGGAAAATAACAAGAATTACTTCCAAAGGTATAAAACCCTAGTCCCACTGAACAACCTGGGCCAAGGAGACTGCTGTTGACAATTTCAGTAGAGGAGCTGAGGCTGGAACTAACCAAGATGCTGGAAAGCCTAACAAATGGAGGGCAGAGGAAAAGGGCAAAGAAAGAGAAGTGACTTCTACTAAGAATGCATTGAACTGGAGCAGGCAGTTTTCTTTGTGATAGATTGTGTTATGAAAGGTATCTGCAAGAAATCTGGAATTTGTATTTCTAAGGCCCATCTGCCTCCTTTGAAAAAAGGGAACCCTGGGGTCTGCAGAACAACAATATCCAAATTAACGATGACTTGGATTTTTTTAAAAATCCATTATAAAACATACCATTATATTAAGATCTCCTACACTGAGGGTTTTTTTCTGGAAAACCAACATTGCTGGGTGGTCTGACAGGAAAAAGAGACAGCAGAAACCAAGCCAAAACCATATAAAGGGTCTTGATCTGAAAGTAAAGAACATGATCCCTAGTGAAGTGGCAGAGCCTCACCCCAAAGATTCCACTTCACTTCCCATTTCTGCCTACTAATTTATTGCTACACAAGACAAATGAATAGGTAGGTGTATGAAGGTATGTGCAGTTCAGACAACAGTCAGGAGGGCTTTTTTTTCTCCTCCCAAAGAGAACTGTTCCAACAAGTTAACAGAACAATTATGAAAAAGGCAGCTGAAAGTTCACTGTGAGCAGTCAGCAGCCCAGTGCACTTTTCAATTGATGAGCCCACATTCTTCCTCTTGATCTTCCTGAGACTTTGGGGATTTAAAGCTTGTTGCATGCTTATGTTTAAAACAAAGTAGCAGCACAATTTGTTTTTTCTTTTGAAAGAGCAGATTTCCATTTTTCATATATAATTTAGAAAGCAGCTCACTTTTCCCCCTCATGATATAACAGAGACCATAGCATAAAAATGCAAAGCACCATTCATTTTTTCACCTTCAGTTTTTCATAGTCATTTCCAGGGTTCTAACTCATAGATACCAAAAATACTGCAAATATGCCACAGAGAATGCAATACACAGCTTGTGTATTGTATCATGACACCTTAGAAACACCTTAACAATGGAAGGACAAAGAAATCTGGAGGCAGCTACAGCAGCTTTCCTGCCAGTGCCTGGAAAACAGAGAGTGCAACTTTTAGATCTAATGGACTGTATATATTGGATACATACACTTGGGAAAATAACCTGTGTTGAAATCTGCAAGGATAAAGCTATCCTAAAATCAGTATCTGCTTAAGCCTAATTTTGGAACATTTTCACAAACTGTAACCACACTGTGGGGAAATGTCAAGAAAACACTTGCCCACATCAGCTTTCTGCCAGGCAGCAATAGGATAATGGACTTTTCACTCTGGAAAGGTCTACAAAGTAGGTATAACCTATTGCTACCAGTTTTCATACCACACATGAAAACTGGCAACCTGCATAGAGATAATATTGCCCTCTGTCCAAGGAACCAGCAGTGCTACTGTTACAGAAATTCAGAATCTGTTAAATAAGATTAAAAAATACTGACACGCTAGATGTTAAAATTTAATCCAAAAAAGAGTTTCTTTAGAGCAGATGGAAGGAAAAAAAAAAAAAAAAAGACACACATGATTTTTTTTTTTTTTTTGTAAATATTTCAGGAAAAAATTAGCCAGTTTTGTCATATTGATAGTGTTTCTGGGGATTAGTTAAATGGAAATAAAAACAATTTAAGAAAAACTCTGAATCACAATCCTGACTAATTGTAATAGTTTAACTTAAATTAACAGTAGCTTCACACATTAAATAGGGTCTTAACCCAAGAAGCTGCTAAATTGTAACAGTCTTTATACAAAAAGATGAGGATTGAAGAAATGTGAAATGTAACATTTTGTAATGACTAGATTTGATGCATAGAGCATAAGACATTTCAAATTCTTTCTAGAGGATTATTTTCTCTACATACTGAAATAACCTCAATGCAGCAGAAAAGATGCTCAGTTTCTGCAGGGCAAATGAAAAAAAAAATGCCTTGAAGACTGTAAGTTTTACTACTCAGTGGTGATATTAGCCAGTTAATCAATCTGGGCAGTCACACCCTTGAAACTCATTCCAATCTTATTGTCAACAAGAAATGAGTTAATGGGCTGATTTGAAATTTAGAAAGTAGTTCATCTTACACAATGCCTTATCCCATCAGAAATGGTATAGATATTCTTAAAGACCTCACAGTGGCACGTACCAAAGATGACCTACTCCAGGTTGGTCGTCGTCGGATAGGGGGAGGAGAATTTGACTGTCTGTGAAGGAAAAAGAGAAATGATAGAAACCACAATATCTCATTTCTGAGTCAAGAATGAATGGGGAAAACAAGATGTGAAGAATCTGTTCATATTGCTCATTACTGAGATTTTCAGATATATGAATAAATGAAAATAATTCAGGTTCTCCTTTAAATACAAGAAATGTTCCCATTCCAAACTATACATGCCTTTTGCTCATTATCCTATTTGGCTCATTTGGAAACACAAGAAAGAAAAAAATCTGGTTTAAAATAAACTCAACAAGTCTCTTAAGTAAAAAAACTGAACATGGCAGACAGGTACAGTCTCAGGTGACTTAATGTGAACATTAAGACAAGGACAATTTTATGAAATTGATAGCAATCACTCCAAAGCAATACACACAGATCAGGAAGGAAAAAAACCACAACTGGTTAGACAATACTAGCAGAGCCACACACAATGTTAGAGTAGCCAGGTGCAGTGGAAGGAACATAGGAGGAAAAAAAAATATGAGGAAAAGAAAGAAACAAGTTGAAGGAGGTAGAAATATAGTGCTTACGTGAAGAGAGGAAAGGTGGAATTTGTCCTCTTACAGTTTCTGATCTGGTGAATGATGTTATGTGCAATTAGAGGAAAGGCACACAGGAAAACAAACAACTATCATTTTAACACAGAGAGCAGGAAAATTATTTGGCTAGAAAACACACACCAGCAGATGCTGCCATCAATATCTGTGGCTCGAGCATACAAGCTTATGCCACGTGAGACCGTGGTAAGGAGAGTAATGACAAAAATACATTGAAACTTGTTATTTCACTCTTTGACTTCGTGACATCCCCTACCTTTATTAGTCCAAATATCTGCAAGTGGCCTATGAATCTGCTACATACAACACTTTCATAAGACCCACATACTTATGGTTCAAAGTTTAGGGAGTAACATGATCAAAAGCTATGGCTTCTGCAGTCTGGATTGTGACTGGTAACAGAAAGTTCTCTCTGTTGACCTCAACACAGCTTCAAAGGGGAAAATATCCCAAGGTGACAGACTATGGTATTTTGTTTTCTTTCTTGACTGTCACAGGGAAAACAATCAGGAGCTCCCTTTGAATTCAGCCCCTCTGGAACCATTAAACTGAATTTAGTATTGGACTATAGCACTCCATCATATGCTGCTAAGAAATGTCTTTCCTAGTCTTCCACTCACCTCCCAGGAACTGAAAGCAACATGTAAAATCTAACCAACATCTCTTTTCTGTAAGTGAAAAGATCACTCTGAGCAGTTCACTGGACTCTCCTATGCTCTAACTCACCATATGTTAATATAATGTGTGCACCCATGAAAGACCTTCCAATCTTCCCCTCATCATTTTGGCTTTATTTTCCAACAGATGGCATTACCCAGCTGAACAGATGGGATGTCCAGCTCTAACTAGAGCTGTTGATAGAGATAAGACTTCTTCATGGTAAGTTTTGAAAGAACTTAATTTTCTCTGCTATACACACCACAAAAATTTCTCAAAACTCTAACCTTTTGAAAGCCAAATTTATCTCAATCTGAAAATGTGTGCTGGTGTAAATGAAACATCTCAGCTAAGAAACAGACTTTTAAATTAAAGCTAAAGCCTAATGAATTCCTCCTTCAGTTAGAAGGAATCCACCTGTATGAGAGGACTAGCTCAAGGCCAGTTTCTAAGAAAGTACTCAAACCAGAACCTAAAGGAGACTTCAGGTTTAGATTTACAATCTCTGCTGTGTTGTGGCAGCACAGCTACACAGATTAACACATCCAGGTGTCCTCCCTCATGCATAAGAGGCAGATAAATTATACTGCCCAAACTAGAAGATGACAACCTCCACTTTCCATCACCTTTAGCTGCTGGGTGGGCAGTGTATCTGCTGCTACAGCTCACATTTTGACATGATAATCTATGTCACCTTTCACTCCAGTTTAGGCTAATAATCTGGGCTATCAACAGCAGACACCAAAGCCTTTGATTCAAGACTCCCTGTAGGATTTGGCTGCTTGGGGAGCATCAAAGCTCACAAGGCTCAGAATGAATTTCATTCTCAACTGTCTGTTCCTGCTGTTGGTTAAAACAAAACCAGAAAAAAAGGGAAAGGGGAGAAAAATAACTGACACACGTGACTAGAAAAAAAACCAACACAAAAAAAGCCCCCAAAACCCCCAAAATCAAACAAAACCAGACATGCCAAAATGCAGACCAATTCCAAAGTAAGGTGTCAGAAAGCAACTGTGAAGCAAGAGTACTCACTCTGTGCAGATTTTGTTCTGTTTGTAAAACTTGTGTCTTGATGCAAAGAGACGTGAAATATATTTGGCATTTTCAAGATCATCCTTTAAAAATGAGAAAAAAAATAGGGAAAAAAAATCACTTATTTGTTATTCTTACTAAGAAGTGACAAAAGCTTTTAAAAAATCCAGTTGCAGGAATGCTTGGTAAGGTCTACCATGGCCTGTTCCATGGCCCACCAAGGAATTTGGCTCCCAAAAACACATCTAGTGGTCTCATGAGCATTGAAGGTATAGGATTACTGAAACCAAGTGGTGTGAATTTACACACTGCCACTTCACTGCTAAGGCACTGTAGGGGGGACCACAACACTAAAATGGCTCAAGCTTGCTGGTCCAGTTTCAGTACTAGCCTTGGTTCAGGGAGATGTGGAGTGATTTTAAACAGCACAGAACAGCACCCTGGCCCTCTGAGTTGCAGCATGTGCACACATGGTAGCTCATGCCCCGTTTCTACTTATGCTGCTGTATTTATGCCATTCAAAAAGCACTTCAGTTTTTTTGCAGACTTCCCAGCATATTTCAGGCTGCTTGGAAGGAAACACAGAAATTAGTAGCTGAATTAAGTTAATTTCTCTTTCTGCATAAGGTACAACATAAACTCTGGGGGGGGTGGTGAGCCCCCTGCGAGCAAGCGAGCCTCTTTAGGCAAGTGGAATTTTAAAGGTTTATTTTTACATAAGTAGCTTTCATGATGACACTGATCAGATCTTTTTCTTACTGTGTGAAAGAGTACATTCTCTTCTTTGTTGATCAACTCTAGAACAATTGAAGACTTGTTATGAGCAATATTCCCAATGTCATTCCACCTGCAGAGTAAAAAAATGCATTGGAGTTTGCCAACACATACATTCAAACATTTCACAAACACAGTAAGAATCCCTTAGTCAACATCAGTCTCACTTTATGGGAAAGGTTTTCAGTAACTTTTTGGTGAAGAAACCTAGTCAGGAAAACAAGGAAATCATGTTCTGATTAAAAGTGATATTCAGCTCTTAACCCAAAGCAGGAGAATTAAAAGCTCTCTTTATAACATGAATTTGAAGACCCACAATAGAAGACACATTGAAAACACAGTAAGGATAACCATTTTACTGAACTGTGGCATTTTGGAACTGATTGATTTTAGCCACATGTAACAAAATTATTTTAAGTGCCATTCCTCCCCAGATGCTGTTTCCACCTTTCATTCAGTGCTAATTCTTGCTAAAGAAGGTTAAGTTGACAACATGGTTATGTAGGCTATGCATACCATGTTAATACTCTGGCTTTATGTTTGCAGTCTTTTTTTTTTTTTTTTCCCCAAGTAATTGTCAGGTTGCCCAAGATCTGAGTTATAATCTTCTTACAAATAGCTGACAGACATTTGCGTACATTGCATGCAATCCACGGGTATGGAAAGGACTTGTTTGTTCTGTTTGCAGCATGCATTCCTCTTCATGTCATGGCAGGATGCTTGCAGTGCATATTTCCAAAGAGTTAGAACCAACTCTCATTTCTACATGTAAAGAAACTTCTTGTTTTTGTCACCTGGCCCAATTAAAGGATTATCTAATTCCTACTCAAAATTACATATGCAAAACATCAGCTACGGGGAAAAGGGTGCACTAACACTTTTTAAGCTGACTAATGAAAGCTCTTTCAAGGCAACCCTCCCCCCAAAATTCCAGTTGAAGTCTGATATAAGCCTTAGCTACTGACTGAAAATCAGCACATCTCAAAAACTACAACTTTCAGGCTGCACAAAATTCCTACTCTAATCACAGGGATTAGTAAAAAATCCACTTCAAGTAAACTGCAACATTAATAAAAATACCCACTAGAAGACTAGCAAAGAGGAGCAAAACTATCCTCCCTGGAATCATGGAGATTTTTAGCAACATTTTCATACAGAACAAACCCATGAAAGAAAGTTAATGGCTATGTCATTCTTATTAACCAAAATAAACTGCAGAAGAAACAACAGAGTGACGCAGCCATGATTTTCAAAATCACAGAATGAGAAAGTTCAAACTTTTTTAGTGGGGCACCTAAATGTGGCAACCAGATTTTCAGAAGTGTTGAGCTCTTAGGCTGCCAGCTGTGAGGTTTAACAGATTTGCATTCAGAAGCATCAAAGAAGACATAAAGACAAGAGAAGAGAAGGGATCAAAGCCTTGTAAACTAGAACAAGATACATGACAGGCTACTACTACTTTCTTGCCATCCAACCCATTCACAGACATCAGAAATTATTCTTTATCTAATCTTTTTGGGCCAAGAGACCAATCCTGAAAACAGCAAGGTTGCTCTCCTTAGTTAGAGGATTGGCACTATTACAGTCACATATGCAAGTAAGGAAAAAATCCCATACACACAGCTCTGGAAAGAAACTCATTTTAAATACAAAAGACCCTAATTTTTACCTATAAATCACAGTCGTCCTTCCAATTCTGTTTTTTATGAAGATGCCCATGAAGAAAATACCAAGGTGTATGTCATTTCCATGGTTATCCTGCAGAGAAAGGATAATAAATTTAATTTAATAAATACACTGGTCAATAGGTTTGTAGGAATGCATGCTGAAGTACCAAAGAGAAGCCCTTCAGTGTGGATGCAGGACTAACCTATATTTTGCTGCTTGATTGGACTCTGATTTTCATTATTTAAGAGTAGTTAGCACTTAAGTGGATTCATTGTGCTGATTAGTGAGAACAGAAGAAGGACAAATGAGCTCCAAGTTCTCCTCTCTCATACACCATGCAGACCACAAACTGGCATTCATTGTATAATATCCCACATCCCCTGTCTTTGTGATTACAGCTATCTAGAGCCTGTAGGAACAACAAAAGCAATAGTTCTCTTTCACAGTCATGGTATTTCTCCAGACATTTGTTAAAACATGTACAGATTTCAGAACACCACACCTGGAGATGGAATCCCTCTCAAAAGCTCTACCCTTCATACTTCCTCCTTTAAGTACTCCATGTAGAAGTTCACAGCATGTCACCCCAAAAAGTACTTCCATCTCCATGCAGGTACATCCTCCACTGATTTTCAGTTGTTGGGTTAAATATTCAACTGCACACACCACATAAAAACAATGCAAGACCAGTGGATTCTAAGAAGTCCTATTGCTTTTGCACCTACCCATGTCTTCTTGTAGGCTCCTCTTTGAAAACCACATGCTCCTGATCCATTTTCAATCCGTTCTCTTAAAAAAACTTTTCCTTTTTTTTGGCTACAAAAGCTTAATACTGTTGACAAAGAGGTTTTTCTACATTTATCAACAAGCAAGAACAGTTCCCCCTCAGCTGCATACATAGTAATTGATTCACACTTTAAAGTGGTGAACAGAAATCATGCTAACACCACGGGTGTGGTTAGAAAGCATGGCTAGAAGAAAGGATATGAGAGAAGTTAATGCACTATGCCTGCACACACTGTACAAACCATGAAGTGCCCCTGCATTTTAATAGACCAGGTTAGAGCTGCTCTCCTGGCCTTGCTGTGTTTGATCCTCAGAAGGCAACGATGGAGTCTCTGCACCTGTTTAACTACTGAGTGCTAGGCCTTTTGCAAACAAACCACGGCTGGCAATTCATCCCCAAGCTGAGAGTCAGCAGTTTAGTCTGGTTAGAGGACAACACACTCTTCTGCCTTGTGCCAGAGGGAGTTTTGCAAGGCAAAAGATTGGGAATATGTGGGGGAAAATGTAAGTATTTGTATACATACAAGTATATATATCTACGTGTGTGCCTGTATACACAAATACCCACATGGAAAGAAAGACATGCAATTCTAGAAACATTTTCTACCAGGAAAGAAAGAGAAACCTTTTGTTTTCCCCTTTGAATGCAGTTCTGTTTGTGTCCACGGCCAGCATGCTGCTGCTGGATGCAAGGCTAACACCTTCCTGTTATTTTGCAGAGCACCCAGTCCACTGTTCATATTTCCTTACTGACACATGCAATAATATCTAATGGCACTTCCAACACAGAAATCTTTTGCAATAGTCTGCAGCATTATTCCAAATTTGAAGAAAGCTTTCCTTTAATTCATTGGCAATAAACATTCCAAAATTTTTTTGGCGAGTTGTAAGTTTTTTGCCATTCAGCTCCTCCCCACCAGGCCAATTCTGAGACTGGCACCAAAGGATCAATTTAGACTTGAGCAGGAAGCTTGTTTTGTTTGGTGTGAGTCTGGGTTTGTTTTTTAATTCCAAGTTATCTTTAACTAGCAGGAAAACCACTCACAATCCACCACTTATGGTGGCTGGGTAGGTTAGCAAAAGAAACAGGTCATGTTGGGAACAGCAGTTTTCAGTTTCTCAACACAACTTTATCATGGCAGCATGTGCTCCATAAGGCCACACATCCAGACAGTCCATGGCAGAATGGGACTTCCAGTGAAGGGAAAGTGACTGCAAATACAAAATAATCCCTGAAATTCCCCCCTATTAAAAATGTGTGGAGGACCTGTGTGCACATATAGGAAACTAAGGAAAAGTAAAGTTAATGCTTGGTAAATAGCAACTTAAAAAGACATGAAAAGGTCTCATTTTCCTACCCTGTTAAAGATGACCAGAGCTGAGATTCATTTGCCCTGGCCACTCTCCCACAGACAGCACATGAAAGAAAAACAAGGAGCATCTCTTATTCCCAAGAGAGCACACCCTAGAACATAGCAACCTCTTCTGTAACAAGGATTTTCAGGGAAGAGAAGCAGCTCTATAGGCCTAAGTAACTCTCATGTTGCAATGTCCATTCAGACTACCAGCAGTCATTTCACCCTGTGGAGCAGTTAAACAAGTCCTGTCTCCTTTGGACAAACATGACTTGCATGCAGACCAAAGGTTGCTGCAGAGTTCTGCATCGTTTGATTCAGAGGTTCCTTTATGATACACACTAACATACCTTCACAGGGAAAATTTCCTGTCCAAACCCATCCAGACGTTCCACTTCATTGATGTACATTAGCTCAGCCTCTGCTGCTGTAATGCCACTGCAATTAGATTAACAAAAGGCAGCAAACAGTTCAATATTACACGTGCACACAAAAATACTAGCAAAAAAATGTGAATTTCACAAACCACTTGAGAAGACCCTTTGGAAACGCTGCTTAGAAATGCTCAACACAAAGCTAACTTTCAACATTAGGATCATTTTCAGCAAGGGGGGAAATTTTACTAAATGTCACTAAGCTAAGGTACAAAGCACAGTTCAAATGACAGGAGGAACAAACAGAACTGATCCCATTACTCAGCTTCTTCCACACACATTAAATCTTCTCCAGGCTTTATTAAACCATCAGGTCGTGGATAGTTTTGGATGGACAACTTGAACCATAGGGGTGCTAATCTGTCTGAATATTATACAAGACCACTGGAGCTTCCTAAAATGACTTAAAAGGAAAGACATACATTTTCAAGTTGGCTGTTCAAAAACACAGGCATTAAATCCAAAAGTTGAACAATTCTCTTTCATAAGAGAGAACAAACCAGCTGAAAACTTTTACACACGTGTCTACACACGCTCCTGTCACAGCTCAGGAATTCAAACAGATTTCAATTCTCAAAAGCAGGTCAGAATAGATTGCAGGTTCCTCCAAAAAAAGGCCACCATTAATTTTTCTCCTCTTTACTCCTCCTTACCACAGCTTACAAACAGAAATATAGGAACCAGACAAATACCTGGGAGAAGGGAGGTGGAATACGATCTACCTGCTGAAGTGAGGGGAAGTATTTGCTCTTTGTGTGGCAGAAATAGCACTACAGAGCACAGCAGGTGGGAAATCTTTCCTTTCAAGTCTGTGAGTTAACCAAGATCACACAAGCAGCCTATGGCAGGGAGAGAACAGAACCAGGCCCCTTCATGGCCAGCTTGGAAGCAATTCCTTTGGCTGCATCAAAGGCCCAGGCCTGCATTGAAACTCAAAACCGAGAACGGCCTTAGACTCAGAGATTGGTATTTGTCCTTTTACAACCACTTTCTCTCATGTAATGGGGAATGCAGCATCCTTCACATAATATTCCTATTGCACATGACATGTGGGCACTGCCATTTTTCCCATAACAGCACTCTAGAGGTTTGAACACTTCCACCACTGAAACACCTGGACAACATGAAAGGTGCCTGCTCACAAAGAAGGTTTTTTTACTGAAGCACTAATGCCCACACTCCTAGCTCATTAACTAGTAACACTAGACTGTGTCTTCTCCTTGAGACTTCAAACCCAATTCCTGTTATTTTCATTTCCATTACACTGAGAGCATTTGTATCCCCCTCCTCTTGAAAGAGGCCCTTGGATCGCCACCGATCAAGTCACAGGGTCTTTCACATCAGGATTTAAATGAAATCAGAAAGAGAAAGGAATCCACTGCATAGCACAAGTAGTGTTACACATGCTCATTAAACTTAAGGG
This sequence comes from Urocynchramus pylzowi, assembly GCA_013397555.1. Classification (NCBI taxonomy): domain Eukaryota; kingdom Metazoa; phylum Chordata; class Aves; order Passeriformes; family Fringillidae; genus Urocynchramus; species Urocynchramus pylzowi. Next base: position 1,490,135 of record VZRH01002462.1, read on the forward strand.
TGTAAATGCTCGTTTATTTGGGATTAAGTTCCTCAGCCATTTTGTGTTTACAAGAGGCAGATAATCTTCTGTGACAGACTAATTAAAAATCCAGTGACACAAAGCATAATAGCAACATGAAGATAAGCTAGGTAAACACTGCCAGGAATGCATGGGGAGGCAGGGAAGTGCTAGAACGATGACAAAAAAAATCTTTAAAAACAGCACAAACTTTATGATGTCAAGCTCACCTGTGAGTTCGGTGCTCCTGAGCAACCTTCTGAGTCAGGTCCTCCAGGACAGCTTCATCCTGGGTCCAATCCTGTAAGAACATGAAGCAGCATCAAAAACTAGTCAACCAAAGAGAGAGAGGATAAAATGGCAGACATAAATTATGACAGCAGACAGTTCAAGACTCGTAGTTACAGACAGAGAAACTATCACTGACTGCATTGAAAATTCAAAGCAAGGGATGCTGAAAATATGTGAGAAGAACACAGAACTCAAATTTTTTTACCTTCTTTTGAGAGGGTAAAGAGAGACTGTTAAAAATAGGGGTAAAGTCCTTATTATTCCAAAATAGAGAACAGAATATAGAGCACAGATAAAGGACTTTTTCCTGGATAAGTACTGAACAAGTCCTTAAAAAATTTGGAAATCTACAAAGTAATATATACCTTTTAAAAACAGTATTACACACAGACCATAGAAAAATGGAAAATGAATTAATGAGCGTTTTTTGTCCTGCAACATACAGGTACTCCCTTCCTCATGTTAAAGGGATTGAAAATTTTGCTGCTTCTTCAAAGATACATTATAACTTACTTTATTCTTGCAACACATATCTGAGCAGAAATTTTTATACTCTCCAAATTTAATAACGTGTGGTAGAAACAATTCTGAAATAATTGGGAGCAACTTAATAAAGGAAGTCTACTCATAAATACAAGGCCAAAAAAAGGAAGCTGAAAAACTTTCTTGCAAAACCTCAAAGTTCTTACTTTTATTTAAGAAAGCCTTAAGGCTGCATGCAATGTACTTAAATACACTGCCTCTTGCTCAATGGGGCCCTCCCCTCTGATATTTGCTTCTGCCACAAAAAAATGTGAAAGTGGTAGCGTGCTAATGAAAAATGGCATGGTACATGCCTATGCACAGCCACACACCTGTGGGGTGTACTGTGTACATAACTTTGTTCTTTTCACTGCTGAAGAAATGCCATTTGACACACATTGTAGCCTCACAAGATCAAACAGCAAGAAGGCAGCTGCCCCTCCCTCATCCACAAGCTCACTTCCCTAATGAATTTATAGCAATGTTCTCAGTGGAGGTTTTTGTCTATGCCCCAAATTCACTCAAATCTTCCAACTTGCTTAGGGACTCGTTTGGAACTGCAGCACTTAGCCACTGTTACTGAACTTGCAGTAAAATATTTACTATTAGGTTATCCATCCCCCCCAGATGAGCAAAGAGAAGTAGCTAAAGAAATGTCTAGAGAAATAGTTGATTTAAGAGTAGGCTTCTGAAGGTGTAGGAAGCAGACACTGTTGATCTTCTCAAATTTAGCAATAGTTGCATGGATGAAAGGCAAAATACCACAAAGCAATGGTAAACAAGCAAAACAGAAGAGAGCTGACCACACCACCATGGAGGCAGCTGACACAAAAGCAGAGCTTCTAAGAGATGGCCCCAAAGAGTAAATTGAACTACAGAGAAATTAACCACCTGAAAGCTCATGCAGAGACCTAAACTCTCCCCAAATTTTATTCTGAATAGAAAAATAGTACCAGTATATCCCTGGCAGTGTTCAAGGCCAGCTTGGATGGGGCACTGAGCAACCTGGTCTAGTGGGAGGTGTCCCTCCTCATGACAGGGGGCTTGAAACTATATGATCCTTAGGGTCCCTTCCAACCCAAACCACTCTATGATTCATTTTGTATTGAAAGAACTTTGCAGAAGTTCATTTAAAAAATGACACCCTGACAACAACACTTTTCTCCACATATATTTTCAGCCATCTTCTTTCCCATTTAGGCAATCATTCATGACATCATAAGCCATCAACTATACACAAGATCATCAATTACTTATCAATAGATAAGATGGCTAACCAAAGAAATTCTGCTCCATAGAGAAGACAACAGCAGTTTATTAGTGAAAGGTTAATTTTACATGCATATCCTACACAAAGCATATTCAGATCTCTGCACATTCCCTTCTTCCTTCTGATTTTTTCAGATCGTATTGAACTATCTAGTGGATCAAAATACCACTTTCACTTCAAAACACCAGGCAGATTGTCACCTTTTTGGACTTAAGATGAACTGCCCACTGCAGTTCCTGTACAAAGAGCATGGATGAGTGGGATGAAATGCTTCTCAAGCCTTCAAATTACAGTGAGATGAATCATTCTCCCTCTACTGCTCCACTAATTGCAGAGGGAAACCAGATGCCTTAACTTCCAGGCAGCCACACTCAGGGCATGGGAACCCCACCCTGCTTCCAGATATTTTTTCCAGTTGGAAAGAATTCCATGATCTTTTATATTTATGAAGATTACACTAAATACTCATGCTGATGGACTTGTTCATCTAAGGCGAAGCCAGCCTCAGCTTCAACAGGCATTTGTTTTGGTTTTTTTCTTCTCTAATTCATCCTCCCAGAGAATCTCAGTGTCACAGACTGCAAGTGCTTGGCATTTGTCACCAAATTTCCAACATCCTTAGTGATCTAAGCTCCTTCCCCAAACATTCAAGTTATTTGCTAGTTTCCAAATGTAAACCAAATTTACAGCAAATGTTCCCTGGAGAACATTTTGAGAAGACCTGAATCAGTCTTCACTTGAGTGCAACAACAGCTGATGTAAACCCACATTCTCTTCAGGAATGGCTGGCTGCATGGCCTGTCCTGTGACACAACATTTACTACAGCAGCAGCCCTTATATCCCCTTGATATGCCATGTTGCTAATACCACAGTACTGCTAATATACACCTTTTAAAACAGCTGCAAATTCTTTTTTGATTCAAAGATGTCTGTTCCTTTTGTGGGCAGCAGTTCCTGGTGGAGGCTCAACAGGAACTGAAAATGGGCTGACATTCCACAGCATAGAATAATTCAGCTGCAATCAAGTTTTGGGGAGAAAATTTTGCTTTCACTAGTTCAGTGCTGGTGCTTTTACTCTGTTATCAACAAAGCCATCTCTGAGTCATGGAGAAATTATTAAAGACCACAAAAGAGAGGGATAAGGAACTCACCATAGGAAACAGGACATATTCTCGGAGGAAGTCATGAGATTCAAACTGATTATAGTCTCCAAAATCCGCTGGGAAAAAAACAACACAATTACTCATTTTGGCACTTTCCACACGTGTCAAGACCACACTCAACCTTTGCACAGATGCTTAATTTCAAATGGGCAGGTTCTCTCTGAAGCCACAGCCCAGCACAAAGACTTTTGCTTGTACTTCAGCTTTTAACATGGAGGTCTGAAAATAATAGTGTTATTACCAGAGATCAAGTGGCAGCCAACAAGCAGTTTCTTTCTTTTGATCCCTAATATAATGACTATTTGCAATGCTTAACCATCAGGAGTGTGAGAGTTTGTTTTTCTGTAGCCTTCTTGAACTCATACCCCCATTAGGAAAATGCTGGGATTGCTCAGCCTCTTTAAAAATCATGCACACTTTTGCTTCTCCACCATTTCCAACCCTGACCAGGCAAAAATAAAGAAAATTAAACCTGACTCTACTACAATTCTACACAGTTGAACAAAAGATTAATTTTACAGCCTATAAAGGTTAAAATGCAGTAGCCAATTTTATTAAAAGTTGTCAATAACCAGCATGGGGGAAGGTATCCTTCCGCAGCCAACATAGCAGTGCAGGCACCGTGTTGGTTTAACTGACTGGCCCACACCTTTCTACTCACTTCTCTGCTTCTTCTACATCTCTCCAAAAGATACTCATCTCCATGCTCACATTCACTCATTTGTCAGGCTGAGGATTCTTGTCTAAATGTCCTTGAGACTGTGCAGTTTTGGAAATGCTTACTAAAGGCTAAACTACATTAAAAAACCCCAAACGATGCCTATATTTATCTATCTCTTAAATATACAACAGCTTATATCAAAAGAGTATCTTGCCAGGAGGTTTTTATTTTATATTAATTGAACAGGATCAAACACCATCTACAAGATTCTCATATTATAGGAGCTGGAAATCCCCACCATAAATCATTTTATCTAAACATTCTTTCAAAGCTACTAGACAATTTCACATATTGCAGGATGCCAAAAATGCAGTTTCATTTTGTTTCTACCTCACAGTTATGTTTTAACATAAACAAAAAGAAATCAAAATGGGCATGAAACAGAGTCTGCAAGTTTAAAAGAAATAAGTATTTCAAATACCTTTGGTTGCACCACATGCAAAGGACAAAGGAAGTAATACAAGGTCAGGAACAGTAGGATTGACTCACTCTCAAAATTAGTAAAAAGCTCCAAAAACACAGTGAAATATATTCAGTATCTATTCAGACTTAACTTACATACTGGAAAATCTTTATTTACCTAAATTAAAATATTCATTACGGAATCTTATACACATATTTCCCTTTATTAGACAAACATTTCAGGATTTGACAAGAAACATTTTCCCTTCAATTTTTAACAAAGATACAAACACAGCATCCCTACTGCTGTAAAAAAAGACCATATAAGCATTTCTCTCCATTGAACCTTTAATTGTCAAGAATCAGATCCTCGTGTTTGCTATTAATGTATCTACTTCCCCCTTCCCACTCACTGGAGAGCATGCAGAGAACATCACTGCTGAAACTCTGCCTCAAGTTCTCATAGTCAGCTGTGGATAGACTGAAACATACTTTATCCAAATACAAGGCTTCTTCCTCTGCACATACACTTTTTATGATCCTACTTTTATTGATGTCCTTAGGAGTCTCAGAATAAAAATCATATTGTAAGAAGTAGTTTATTATTAACTTATAACTCACATAACAATTATGGTCATGTGTTCTTTCATACTTCATATAGCACTATACAGCAAAATGAGATTTTAATTATTTTAATTATTAAAGGCAAAATTAAAGCTGCTGCCGTGCTTTTTGATGTAATTTGCATTTGAAACCAGAGAACGTGAAGCAAATTCATTACTGCAAAGTACTCCGTGGTCAGGGCTGGAAGAACTGGAGCTGTGTTGAGATTCCCTTGCATGAATTTTAGAAATAGGAAAGTTGAGCACTGTGATGTGGTCCCTCATTCCCACCCTGAGGCTGTGAGTGTTTCATCCACAGCAGTCCACCCTTGCACTCTGGAATCAATTGGAAACCCAGCTGCTGTGAGCAGGAGTCATACAAGGCCTCAGTGCCCAGTCAAGATGAAGGACAAACCAAAAGAGCCCTTCCTGGACAAAGGCCACGGGGTCACACCATCCTACCTTGCACTGCCAGACCAGCCAGTCGAATGCCCTGCTCAAATGAGGATATCAATCGCCCATCAAGAACATCCTTTTTCACCTGTAGGTAATACTGATATCTACAAAAAAAGGAGAAAAAAAAAAAAAGGCACAAATTATAATATCTATATGCTTGCATATTTCCCACAGGAAAAAAAAAGATTGTGGAAAGGAAGGAAAAAATCACCCCAAATGGGTCAGGCTGTTGAAGCTTCTGGCTTCAGAAGCTCCTCATTACCATAACAAATCAATATGATCCCTACCTGTGCAATGCTTCCAGATGGATGAAAGGGAAAATAAAAGATTCTAGTTTGGGTTCCCCAGACCATATAGAATAGAATCTGTGAAGATTACCTCTTTTGGAAATTTTATAGAGACCATGCAATCCCCAATGCAAAAAGGGCTTTTCCATGTTGCTTCTATTGTTTTTGATCCATTGTCACCATTTTGATTGAAGAAATAGAATTTTAGCTATACACTTTGGTCTGCTGATTTACCTTAAACTATATCCCATAAAAAAGGTTTTTTAATTGCCATTTGTCAGGTGTAAGGATAACTAAGACACACAAACCAAGCAAACACAGCTTCTAGCACAATCCATGTGTGCATCAGCCTCATGCTTCCAGCCCCTGGGTACACCAGAGTGATCCAAATTAAGAACCTCAAAACCCAACAAATGAGCTTTTTCAGGCTGTGAGCAGACACAGCAACATGGCTGCAATTGAAACAGGTTCAGAGGGTACTGCACCCTTCAGCTGCATGCCTTCTCGCCCCCTGAAACTGAAAGTGGAAGGCATCCACTTAAAATGCCATGGATTTAAGAAATAACTGCTTGAGATAACATGGGATAGAAAGAATTGGTACACAAGCACACCAGCCAGTCCCAGAGACTGCAAGCTCTGCAAGGCAGACAGCGAACAGCAGTCAAAGTCTGTGGGCAGCAAACTCCTAAGAGTGCTCAGCTACAGCCACATCTGACCTTACCTCTGAACCTCTTGACAGAGAAGCTGTTCTGGCCTTGCTTTAGAGTGTAAGTCACCTTCCCAGTCCCAGCAGAAGGGAGAACCACTGCAACATCACCCACAGAACATGGACTATGCTTAACTATGCTTACAAATATTACTGTTTGTGTTGAGGTATAAGAAAAATATTATCTCATTTAAGATGCTCAGATTTGGCTTTCACACAGCCTAATAAAGATTAAAACTTGAGGGGATTTTGAAATTTGTTTGAGAGAGACAGGCTGAAAAGCATATGGCTTCTCAGCCTGGGCCCAGTGCCTCAGCTCCAGGTTTCACACTTGCTCAGTCCGAGAGACAAATCAGCTTCTTTCCACTCCTTTGCAGTGACCAAATCCTAACTCTGAAAACATGCATGCTTTTCACAGAAGTTTGACATAAGCTGCTTTATCAACTATGCAAGTGTTTGATGAATTTGATCTTTAAGACTTGCAATCCCAAAAGCAGCTATTTGGGTCCACGCTACATACACACACGAGTTACATATTCTAGTCCAACAAGGAGAGTAACATCTGTATCTGCCATAGAAATAAAGCTATTGTTAAACACAGTGTTAAGAGGCTACATGAGACTCAAACCAATGTCAAATCTTATAGTGACATCCTAGCTGTACAGAAGTCAAGGATGTCACCAGCTGTAGTGGAGCCATGATTTCAACCAGTGTCCACAAAACTAGAGATAAATCACAGGAAGGATTACTTAGGTAAGCATCAACAAAATGCACTGCCAATGCAGTTACTCTAGTATCAAATATCATGACCTAGGCTTTCAAAAGAAACATTGCTGTGGGGCTTGAGTTGCCATTGGAATACAACGTAAGCAAAGAGGAAACATTGCTTAGTGTCTGCCTTGGACAATGTGGAATTCTCAGGAGCTGTCTCCACAATTTTCCTCCAACACTGATGTGTAAGAAATGTTAGTGCAAATAAAGAGCACACAGATGCACACACACTGTTACATACTCATACTCAGAGTTACACACTCACTATTGCACACTCACACTCACACAGTTACCCACTCACAGACAGCTGACAGCACCCACAATCTGAGAAAGATGTCTATTTACAGGTGTTTTACTTGATTGTCAGGAAGGGGTCACATTTAAAAATCTTATTAGGAATAGTTTATAACATTATGGAATCACAGAATGGGTTGGTTTGAAATGGACCTTAAAGACTATCTAGTGAGTTTAGGATTTATTATATATTGTAGATTGACAAGCAGTAAGAGTTTAAGGGATGTACATAACTAGTGCTCTGACATTAACTAGTGTATCTGTCAGGAAAAAAAATCTCCTGGAGAAAGTTTCACTTCTCACAGGCAAACTCACTGAAATACAATCATCTGCTGTGGCTCTGGCACCTGTTTCAGTGGAATTGCCAAGATAATCTGAAAAAGATTGAGGCAGAAACCTGTGGTTGGTACCTGCTTCCCCTTTATGCCTGGACTGACAGCGACAAGTGACATCCACCTAAACACATCCCCTGATGTGTCTTTTCATGGTGTCCAAAGAAGGCATGAACTGGGACATCTGTCCCCAAGCACAGACTGGGGTGGTTAATTCCAGTGTCAAGGCAGAGGAGGATACCCTGGAGGAAGCTCCACTAGAAGGCTCTAATAACTCCACCAGCCACAGATTCATGGCTCAGCCATGCTGCAGAACTGTGGTCAGGCTCCCTGCCCAGCCAACAGAGAGAAGCAATTGGCCCAAGTTCTGTCAGGGATTTGAGGCTCCTCCATCTGAAATTAAATTAAATGCTGTTATTATACCACTATGCTAACTGAGACTGCTCTTTGTTCGCTTGGATTGCAAAAGTAGATCTATAATTTGAGGGAAATCGAACATTTAAAAAAATTTTTCGGCTATCGATTCACTGAGGAAAGTTGTTCCAGGACAGCAAATAAAAACATGCATTTCAGAAGCCTTCTATTAGGTGGTTTAGTTGGGAAAGCATATGGAAAGTGAAAAGAGAAGTTTGTAATCTGCACCCCCAAATAATAAAAGACAAAAAATTCAAAATTAAGATTTAGGAAGCTTTAATCATAAAGCCATTCTGGCCACTCCTCTACCAGAAGAGTGCAGGGCAGCAAAGACACCACCATAGCTGAGTCAGCCTAGAGCTGAAATCTCTCACCTTCATTGCTCTCTTTGGGTTAAACTTTACTAGCAGAGCCATTGTGTGTTTAATATAATAAAGGCTACTGCAGTTTGCTAGCCTGTAGCTAATTCCAAGGGGAATGGGAGTGGACAACAAGTCTGAACAAAGCCATCATTATAAGGATATCATTTCCCACAACTCTATTTAGCCAACACACAAACCATTGGAAGCATATTTGCATGTATGGCATCAAAAAGCACATTTTTATAGAGTAAAGAAGCTGCAACTGGATGAATATGAGACAACATCTCAACTCCAGAATCTGTATTTTGGCAATCCATACCATTAAAGGAAAAAAAGCCCACCAAAACCCAATACTACTAGTGAGTAGGAGGTAAGGGTACTATTTTAAAATTTAATTGCAACACCCAGATTCAAACTCTACTACAGCTGCATAAATGTAGAGAAACTCCATTTGCTCAAACAATTCTGCATGGACCTCCCCCAGGACCAGGGTTCACATTTGCTCTCCTGTCACTTCAAAAAAGAACATGGGTGTTTATACAGTGTCACTGAATTCATTGCACCCTTCCATCACCACTGTTTACCTGATGTAAAATCCCTGTTGCTATTTGATACATGCAGAAAATAATTCCACTGACTTCTATTCTCCTCAACAACCAACCTTTCATATATCACAAACCACACAGAACCTGGCCTGACCAAGACAAGAAGTGAGGTTTTTGTAGAGAAACGCAAGGATGGTTTACAAAAGCAAGAATATGGGTTAGGTTTGCAGAGTAATTGCACTGCATCTTCAGGATTTTCTTACTAGTGACTTCCACAAAGAACCACAAGGCAAATACTTCCTTAACTTAATCATTACTCAGTATTATCAGATCCACTAGCCTTAGTAATCAAGCAGCATCAAACTCAGCTAGGAAATGTAAAGAAACAGAACAAAAAATTCTTGTTGTCCCAGGGATTCACAATCTGAATGTATATTTTATACAAAAAGGTAACAGTATTGAGTTAATAAGGTTTAATGCGGTTTGAATACTGCAATGTGACCTGTCTGGATTTTTGTTATTTTTCACAGGTTTTACTTTCCTTCTCTGTACATCAGAGAGTGTTTGTACCTCCAATGCAGCAGAAAACACTTTAAAAGCTTTTTTTTTTTTTTTTTTTTAATCAGTTTGTTTTATTTGGAAATTTTGAGCCAGTATAAATAAAACACAGTTTCAATACCAGTAAATATTTACCTGGAGTGTTTCTGAAAATAAACAAAGTACTACAAAACACGTATTAGTTACCCAAGAGGTACAACTCCTTTATAATCATTTCTAATGATGCTATTATTGGCATGACTAACTTTTTCATAACTCATTAGGTACCATTTTGGCACCAAGCCTATCTATTGGATAACTGCATAGCTATGTAATTTAACTCCTCTGAAGGAAAAGAGAACTGCTTTACCATTTCATACCTCCAAAAGAAGAAACCTTTAAGACTCAAAGGAGAAACAGATTGGTCCACCAGTGGTTTAGTTCAAGAACTTCAGCTCTTTTCCAGCTTAAATAAATTTGCAATTAGAGTACAAAACGATCTTCTAAAATTAGAAACACAATAAAAGTCTCGTTGAGTCACAGCAACAGTCCGAGTCAGCTCATTTGAGATTATCTTAGTATGGTAATATATTTCTGAGGAGAGACTCTGCAGTGTACACTTATGCAATAATGTGCCCACAGGGGAAGCGGTTTCTCCAGAACAGAGGTCTTTTATCATTTACTAAAATTATTTTAAGCACCAGCTTTGATATTGATGTGTCTATTGTTCACCTGACACCTTAAAACCTGTCATGATTTTGGCTTTTATATTATTTAGCAACAGGATTCCATAGATACCTATATGCTACTTTTGAAATAGAAGCCCATTTTTTATTTTGAGGATATATTTTCTCAGCGTTCGAGGTAGAAGAGCCAATGACTTGGCTGTTCAGGGCAACCAAAGGAACTCACTGATAATGACTGAAAAGTGATTTCTGTTTATTTATTACCTATTTAGGACAATTGTATTGCTACTTAACTCTTACAGGTAGCTCTTGTGAGAAAAACATGCTTCAGTGAGGCTAATGATCATTAGCCTAATTTCATAGAATATCTGAGGTTGGTGAAGCTACTCATGTAAACTTGGGCAGGAATCCAGGGCAGATTTGAGAGATCTAAGGTTTTGTTCCCAAGTCTCAACCCAGAGTACTACTTACTGGATGCTGCTTATTTCATGTGGGTCATTCAATACACTGCAACAAATCTGGCTTGCAAACTTGGACTGGATTTCCTATGGTAAGGAAGGCAGACAGGCAGACAAGACTGGTCTTTTCAAATGCAACATCAGTATATTGGCAAAGATGGTGTTATGATTTCTGAGCCTGAGCATGCTGAAACACATTTTGGAGGCAAGGATTCAATCAGCACATCTTAATCTAAAGGCACTTAAAAAAAAAAAAAAAGAGAGAGAGATACATAGATCCATGATGTCATTTTCAGTAACACAGAGCTAATGCCTCGTCTTTGCCACTTTAAAAACTTAGATGGTGTTGATAAACACCATCTCTAGTTCACTCCTTTGGAATTTCATCAACTTCTCTCCCAGAAAAAGTCTGGTGTTTCACAGTACTAGACGACAGCCATTTATCTGGGATTTGTGTTAGAATATAAAAAGCAATGACAGTGTTTCCTCTAATAGAAGGGTAATATTTTTGGAAGGGTATTATTGAGAATGTGTCTACCACACCCTGTCACAGACCTTCAGGAAGATCAGCAGACTTGTCAGAAAAAAAAGAGTGAAGGAGACGAAAGAGCCTTTGTCACACACGAGGAGGAAATTCCTTCAGAAGCTCAAACTGTCAATGCCAATAGTAAAAACACAATCATAACATCTTCCAGGGTAAGAGCTCTTTGATCATAACAACCTTAGAGGGTAGGTCAAGGCTAGCTTCAGGTAACTGAGAAATTACTCTCTTCAAAAGCAGCATCCAACTGCCTACATCCTGGCTTCCTCCAGCAGCTGGATGGAAAACATGACTGACACTAAAACCAAAATAAATACATGGAAAGATTTGTGTCATTCCCCTTCCTAATGAGACAGAACAATGGTGGGATAGCATCATATTCACACATTTGACTGAAAAAAAGGAGAACAGATCAAAACACAGCTCCTATCACCTACTTCCAGATCACTCAATCTCTCTCTTTAAAAGCAACACATTATAGTTGAAGGGGAAAAGAGGGGATTTGGCTACAACAGATTAACTTCACAGTGATGGTCACTTTCCATTTCTGTTGATGTGCAGGTTGTGAGATAAGGACAAATGATGCAAAGCCTGGATGCCTGGCTCGCTTGGTGAGCTGCAATGAGGCACACAGCGAAAGGCCAGCCACCACAGGTGACCAGTGAGGTTCCTACCAAAGGCCAGTGCCTTCCAAAGGTTGAGGGCCAGCTCCACAGTCAGCTCCTGGCTAAGGATACTAGAACAGGAAAACCTTTGCACAGCTACAGACAGCATGATGAGAATTGTGCATTGCTTAGCTGTTGCTTACCACCTCCACTTCAACAGTTGACTACTGAAAGGTGGTTCATTTGCATGCATTCCCCGAAAGACAATTAAAATTCCAGATCTCCCCCTCCTCCAGTTCTTCACACAGCTGGCACATGATTTCAGAAGTAAATGCAAAGTATTTTAAGAGGAATAAGGTTTTTATTTTGGCATGAATTAGTCAATAATGCCAAATTTCTGCAGAAAAATAGAGCGCTTAAAGGAAAGTATGTTTATATTACACATGGACATTGACTGTTCAGGAAAGGAACACAGGCTCTACAACCTCTCCCATATAAGCAGTACATGCTTCCAGTGTAGCCTGATCTCAAACTGCTGAGGCTCTTTGTTGCCCAGAGCTCAAGGGATGGCCAGCAAAGCCCTCTGCAATGAGCCAGGAGACAACAGTGTCACACTCTGCATTCTCACTGGCAGCAACAGAGGGAGCACGCATAGGAAAGAAGTGCTCTGCCAGTGGTTTTCTTTTCCTGCCATTTCTGATGGGCCACAAGCACAGACATGCACCCAGGCCCTGCAGACATGACACAAGCCTTCCAAAACACGCACTCCCTCCATGAGAGGCTTAGCCACCAGCTCCACAGTATCCACCAATTTCTCTACATTTAAACAGAACCCCCCCGACCACAACAGGTCCATCCTCTGCACTTGTATGGGTTTTTTTAAGAGTGTATTATGCATTTTGCATACTCCAAGTTCAAATAAACCCACGAGCACAAAGTGAAACTTTAAATAAAAAGGCCAGTAATGGCATGCTTTTGCAAGAAAGGAAGGCATGCCACAACCTGATCTTGATTTTCTGCTCTTGAACTATTGAATTAATTATAACAAATTACAGGGAGCCCCACTACAATTTATAAGCACAATAAACTCCCTTACAACCACCTATAATTTTATCAGAGTTAATCCAAATACCTAAAGAATTATACAGCACAAAACTTTGACATGCCTTTTAGAGTAAAAAAAAAACACCAGGGAAGCCATATTCTCTTGTCTTCTGTACCTTTTCATTTAGAAAAGACTACATTTGGTCTCTGCAAATTGCAGTCAATTGTAGTCCAGCAAACCCTGGTGACACCACCACAGAATTCATCTTTATAAAGGCTGGAGTGGGATTGCAAAAGTAAAGCAAAACAAAATCATATAATACAAAGAAATCTGTATTTTAGCATTTCTAAATGGGAAAAAAAAAAAAAAAACAACAAAAACCAAAATGTTCAATGCAAGTATAAATATTACACAGAAACACTAGAATAAAAAATTTGAGAGCAAAGAGTTTGTTATCCACTTCTACGAAAAAAGCTATGTATCCATTTGGTTTGGGTTTTAAACACATGCTAAAAGTTTTATTGTTCAGTCTATTGTTCAGCCTAGGTTTGAAAACATGCTCAGCTATGTGCTCATATCTCTTGAACTGAGCAGAACACTTGCATTTGGCTACGGAGATCCAAAGGTTACAGCTCAGGAAACTATTTTTTCTTTTTAGCTTCTTTCTTTTTAGCTTTTCTTCATGTTCTTTTTTGATCACAAAAAGAAAAAAAAAAAAAAAGGTAGAACTGAGTCTGGTAGGTGAATTACAGCAATGCCACATATCACTTTTCACAATATGGCTGGGTTTTTTTGAGTGTAAACCCACAATATCTCCCACAACTGCTGCCTCCACCTTCACCTTCCTCTGAACACGATCTTCCCCGTTTCCATACAGGATCCCAGGGCTCTTCCTCCTCAGCCTGAGCTGTGTGTCCCACAGGCAGCTACTGCCTGGATGCAGGATTTTGGATAAAAAACCAATTCTCCCAGCCAGCACCTGTCCTTTGGTGCCTGACACACAGCATGGGCTCCAACTAAGAACAGGAGCTACAACCACCTATAGGGCCCACCTACATACAGGGGCTCACTAAGGTGCTGTGGCATGCAGCCTGTGTCACATCCTCACAACAGCAGGTCCCACACACACAGAGCCATTCATGCCCCCAGATCTCCAGATGGAATAAAATTTTACTTTGCAGCTGTAAAGATTCATCCTCACAAAGATGCAAAAGGGCAAAGATAAGCCATGGCTATGTAGGCTGAAGAGTGCTTAACCTCCTGGGGAAGAGGAGCACAAAAAACCCCTGCTGGTCTTTCCTTAACTGGAACTAGATTTTGGCAAAGATGAGATTAGACCCCAAAAAGTTAACAACAGCTTATATTTACTTCCTTTATTCGTATGTGTTGACTCAGTTCAAAATATGCTTCTCCCTGCCCTGAAAAACAAGGCAGCTAACCCTCAAGCTGTATCTACTGTGGGAAAAGGTGGTTTAAGCTACATATGGAAGCAATATGAGTCAACAGTTTGAAAATTCTCCTGGTAGCCAGCCAGGTTAATGGCCAAGCAGGTTAGAATATCATGCTAAAAAAATGTGGTGAGTTAACTAGAACAAATGTATACTCAAGCTAATACTATGCAATACTGAAAATAAATAGATAACTTTTTTTTTTTTTAAATGGTGCTTAAGTACAGGCATAACTATTCTTTGGACCCAAAGCAAACACAAAGAGTTCTCATTGCTCCATTCTCTTCTCCACATTGTGTCAGATGTGACAATAAAATATAATGTATATACCCCATTAGCCCCATTTTATTTTTCAATATTTATTTTAAAGATTCTCCATTCATACAGCTCTAAACTCTGGAATTACTCAAGTCCACCATGTTTTTCTGGCTAAATGCAGCGTGTTCTGCTGTGCACTGATGCAAAAGCTGAACTGAGTGAGCACATATACCAGTGAAGAACTGGCACACCTATGTAAGTATCCAGAAGCACATCACAAAAGAATTGCTTTGTGGGTGCAGAGCAGCATGCAAGTGTATTCAGGTGTTACTTTATTCAAAGAGCAAGTGAACACGTTCAGACTTACAGAAGAATGTGTGCTTAGCCTGAACTTAACAAAACAAATTTAAAAAAAAAAGCTCTGGTGAGCCTGCAGTGAAACCTTGTTCATGAATTTATGGAGCTCATTTACAAAACCCTGCCAATGAAACCTTTATGTAGCATCTCAACCTCACATAACCAATATCTGAGAAAGCTCTCCTGATTTAGTGGAATTTTACCTGGTGTGGAGTTAAAATCCAGTCCATTGGCTACTGCCTTTTACAGCCATCTGTCCTGGCAATAAGAAAACACTGCTTGAAATGTGACACACTGAAGTTGCTGCCTATCTATAGGTCGTCAGTACAACACCTTATATTCCTGCGAAAAGATTGCTGGAACATCAACGTTAGCATCACTGCCAGCAGAAAACAGGAAAACTCAGGTTGCTTCCATCTCCCAAAGACCCCAGTGACCCTAGTGTTTCCAAAGGCATAATTGAAAACAGTCACCCCACACCTCAGTAAATCATGCAACAAAACCACGGCCCAGGAAGTTGTAACATCCCAGTGAACGCAATCCTGCACAAGTGAACACGGCTCTGATAACGACGGGATGCTGCCAGGGAAATATGTGAATCAGTGCCCTGTTGGGTGGGTAAAACAGATCCATTTCATGAAATGAATAATTATTCTTTGTAAAAGCTTCAAAAACAGCTGAAGATATCAAGTGCAAAAGCAGCTGCCAAAGATAAAACAGTGAACCAGTAAACATCTCACTGCACAGGAATCTGCCATCTTCTGACACCGAGATTTCTGCCAAATTCTTGTTGAGATTCTCAGCTGCATAAGGGCCTCCACACAAATGCTTCTTTTAAACACATTTGGAGACTTGAGGGTTTTACTGACATCCAATTGTAGATCCTTTAGTGTTATACCCTGCCAGCAAGGCAAAAAAAATTAAAATTATTCAGATCACTGAAAAAGGTAAGTTTAGAACTAAGTTTTCATGATCTGTGTCTCAGGTATAAGAGAAGGGAAAAAGCTTGCTCCAGCCTGCAGTACAAACTTCAACATGGAATAAATTTAATTGAAGACTGGCAGCACTACCATAACCAAGATTTCCAGTGCCTACTGAATTCTCAAAATTTAAAAAGCAGACAGAAATTCTAATCAAAACCCACAGATCTGTTTGCTCTCGTGCTGCTGCTGCTAGTGGCTTGACCCTCTACCTGATGCTGTAGAAAAATTTCAGACATCTATCTGGGACTTCTAAATAGAAGACCAATGATCCACAGTTCCCTTTTCAAAACACACAGTAGGAAAGAGAAAATGAATCACCTGCACAAAGTGATGCACAACAGAGGAATCCTGAATCACACTGTGGAAATGCCCATTTCTTCTCACTGATTACACAGGCAGTCCAGAGCAACCCTCACTCTGTAAGGCTTTGTCAGGACTAGCAACATGACTGAGGCAGGATTGGCGTGTGCCACCAACAGTTTAAGGAGCACATCCCCTGGCAGTCTGCACTTCCCTGAGGAGAAACTGCTACATCCCTGTTACGGCATCATATGGGAAGACAGACAGGAGAGTACCAGCCCAGCCTAGGCAATGCAGTCATCTGTCCAAACCAGTGCCTTAAACCACCCTGGGAGACAAGTCCCAGGCACATCCCGGTGCGTGAGGCGCACGAGAACAGCCACCGCCTGCACCCTGCGCTCCCTAAGGAGTGGGAAACCTCCCTCTGCAGTGACACACATTGCTGCTGCACCTGGAGGGGAAAAAAAGGGAAGCCAAGCAGCTTCCTACAGTCTAAATGACAAAGGCAGTGACCAGCTCAATTCCTAAACTAGAGGAGGTATTATTCTTTTCATCTTCATTTGAGCAGATGCAAAAACGCTGATGGGCACTTCCATGACTCAAGCAGATAGGGATGACAGGTGTTTTTCATTTTTCCACTTTTTTTATCCTTTCTCCTCCAAGTCAAAACATTGAAGCTATCATATTTTTTTTCTAAAATCCTCTATTTGCTTTTAGTTGCATCTGTCTGGTTTAAGAAGACAACAATACACTAAGAACCTTCAGGGGGCAAAATCTATCATAAGTGATTCTATTGAGAGTCATTCCAGCAGCAGGGACTTTTTCACTAAGTTTACAGAAACCTCCCAATTTGTGGATGGGAACTCCCTGTCCATCATGGTGATAGCAGCATGCTCCCACCAGTCAGGAAACATGAGACTTGAATTTCCTGTCTACAGAATATTATTTCTATTTAGAAATAAAACTATTATGAAACAAAGTCTGTTCTTTGTTTCTCTGCACTTTGTATCTCTGCATCCTGTCTTAGGCCTGACACAGTCCTCAAGAATAAATGCCTAGGTGAAGGTTTCCTGTGGAGTTTACAAGTGTAAGTAGATGCAGCAAGGCCATGTTGTTCAATAGAACTTTTGACACATCCTCCAGCGGGCATAGGGGCTCAGTACTATCCATACACTCATCCTCTCACCTTAAGACACTGCACTTCAAAGAAAGCAGGACACAATTCTCCACTTCATTCCAAAATGTAGGTTAAGATGCAGTTTTCATGAGGCTCTACAGCCAATTACTGGAAGATTAAAAATCTCCTTTCAACACTATTTAAGATAACTGGCTACTGATACAAAACAAGAAAAAGGGACATGCTCAGATCATACAAGTAGACCTTCAACAGATTTTTCATAAATACACACACACACGTGTGGAATGGGTACTGCTAGCACTACAGCTACCATGTGTCTGTGTGGCACTGGGAAATCTAACAGGAGAAAGCCAAGGAGCAAGAAAAGCTGGATTCAAATAGAAGATAACTCCAGGTTATCACAGTGATCCACCTAACACAAGTGCTTATCACCAAGCAGCAGTGAGGACAGCTTCCTCAGAGGCTGAGAAACAAAAAGCAGTCGGTGTGACTCATGCAAACAGAGCTCCATACACAAAGCAAGCTCTTCACTGATGAAAGCAGAAGCCCAGATTTCTAGCCTCAGCACCATTTCACCTGTCAGATATCACAAAATAAATATATAGGCCGCTCAAATTTTTTTTTGTTTCCATTCAGGAAGGCAGAAGAACTTTTTTTTCCTGCAACAGTAGCTGGTTAGACCTTCAAAGCAAGTTTCAAAATGCTTAATGTACTTTCTTCTCTTTAAGGATTATAAAATGTCTCAAATACTAGGTTTAGTCTCATGGACCCTCAGCTCTTCTTTCTGGAATTAAGGTTCAATCCTGGCAGTCTGTGTAATCAAGACACATTTGTAACACAGTGGTTTGCAGTCATGTCCTAATTATAAACAGTCACTTCCTCTGGTGACCAGGAATAGGACACAAGGAAACGGGATGAAGCTGCCTTAGGGGAAGTACTTACACTGGGATTGTAAAACAGGGACAAAGCAGGGCCTGTTATGATAAGACAAGGACAAATGTTTTTAAACTAAATGAGGGTAGATTTAGTCTAGATATAATGAAGAAATTGTTTACAGTGAGAGTGGTGGAGCCCTGGAAGAAGCTGCCCAGAGAGGTGATGGCTGCTCCACCCCTGAAAACTGAAGATCAGGTTGGATGGAGCTCTGGGCATCCTCACCTAGTCCCTACTCATTGAAGGTGGGTTGGACTAGATATGACCTCTAAAGGTCACTTCTAACCCAAACTATTCTATAAGTCTTCTGTAATTCCAAGTTCAGACTGGACATGAGGAGAAGATTCTTCACCTATAGGGTGGTCACTAGAACAGGCTCTCAGGGAAGTGACAACAGTACCAGCCTGACGGTGTTCAGGGAGCATCTGAATGACACTTTCAATCATATGATTTAGTTTTAGGCAGTCCTGCCAGGAGCAGGGAGCTGGGCTCAGTGATTGTTATGGGCCCCTTCCAACTTGAGAGATTCTGTGACTCAGTCAACCTTCTTCTCTCCTGCTGCACAAATCCACATTTTCTACCCATCTGGTTCCCTATACACTTTTGAAATGGATGCACAATTAATGTACTGTCATCTTTGAAGTTTCACAGGCCACACATTAACCCCCCTCAAAGCCATACCATTATTGAAAAATGATATTTCTTTCTTTGGTAAAGCTAGGTATTTTTCCCTCTGGTTTTTGAGAGCTATAAAATATTTGGAATCATACCTTTCATGCCTTTCTTTACTGTCTCTTTACTAATCTAGTCTGAGTTTTGTTCTGAACATGTAAAAAAATCCCAGACTGAAATTCATATCATTACCTCACTCCAAGATCTTCAAAGTTTAGGGAAAACCCTAAGATAATAAAAATCACAAGCATGGAGAATAAAATTGCTACATTGTAGCCAGCTGTGTAATTGTTTCTTTAAAATCTGAACCATTTACGGCTGTCAGCCATGGTAAAAGCCATCCACATTGCTTATCCAACATACAGGCTCAGCCAATGCCTCCAACAGCACACGTGCCCAGGTGGACAAGAAAAGGAGATCCAAAGTACCTTTTCCCAAGTGCAAATGTCTCCACTACCATAACTGCATGGAAGGATTCAACCTGGACTATCTAACACTAGAGGGGAAGCTCTCTCAACTTGTGCAAATGATGTATCACTACTCTACAAGAAGAGCAGAACCTCAGAATGTAATCTTTGCTTCCATTTAAAAGGGTCCAATAAAAAAGGCTAGATTACTCCAAAAGTATTTGTTCTACCAGAATTGAATGTAGAAATAGCTCCCATCAGGAAAGCAATATGTTAGCACACGTGACTAAGCCCCAGAGCATAAAATTAGTATTATTTCCTTATGATCAGATATAAATATGAATCTGCCCAATGCCAAGACATTCCTGTTGCAACATTTCTAACCACCACAGCCACTGCCTTCAAAACACAGTAAAGCAAGAATGCAGGTTGAAAGTACTCTACACTGTATTTATAGTTATGCAACACTATTTTTCAGAGTTGCTACATATGTACTGCCCAACCACACACATGAAAACACATTCACTTTCTGGTCTAAAAGCACAGTATAATGTAATAGATTAGATCTAAGCGTCAACAAGTTTCTTAAAATATCTGGCACAAAGAGCTCAGCTTTCAATAACCAACACACAGAGAACAAGCTCCCCATTCACTGAAGAAAGTCAGCTGGGAGAAGGGTTTGCCCTCCTCAGCAAATATTTTATAAACAGGGAATTAATGTTGAATCTTAGGTCTGCCTTGGAGGAGTTCTTACTTTTAAGTCAAAGCTTAAGCATCCACTAAAATACACATCCAAAAAGAACCAACTGAAAAATATTACTGAAAAGTGAAACAACACATACAACAATATGAACACAACAAGACCCAGGCAAATACTGCACATTATTTGTTGTTGCTGTTCTCTAAACACAACATGAAAGCTAATTAAGTGTCAGGGTGTTTACAACAAGGCAAGTATAAGCCTAATGTGTGCGTTTCATGCTGCAGTAGCCACTAATATTAAAAAAGTCTAATAATTAAAACAAAACAATAAAACCATCAAAGGAGCACCAAAACGCGAATATCCCAGACTGTCTAAGCCTGGGTGGCCACCCAGGGCTTATAGGACTCATCCAGCCTGCATGCAGATCCAGAACTGCTCCCTTGCCTGGACAACATGACCCCAACTCCTGCAGCTAGACGGAAAAGAAAAAAAAAAGAAAAAAGAAAAAAATAAAAGGCCGACATTTCCAAGTTACTTCACAATCCACCCACAACCTTGTCCAACAGAAGAGAGCTGGGATCCCTGAGGACTCAGGACTCCCTGGCTCCTCTTAGCAATGAATCCCAGAGCTTGCCTTTCTCCCAGCTTTGGGAGATGTGGTACAGTTCCAGTTGTAAGACAACCAGCTTGAGGACCCTGAACAGGACTGGGGCTTGCATGGTCATGCAGGCTGTCAACAGCCAAAAACCAAGGGAATTCTGTCCCAGCAAAAAATTATTTGCTTCATGTCAATTTATAAAATTTCAGCTCCAGAGTTTCTACTGCTTCCTCTGGGAGATCTCACCATGATATCCCACAAATACTCTCATGGATAAGACACTTAGATTAGTACTTATCCCAACTCTTCTTTTGCTGTGTTTCAAAACTCAGCACATGCCTACAGCATCCTCTATTAGTTCTTCTAGTTAAACAGGAGTGAAACAGTACCACCACATATGGGCCAGTTGGCACCCTATGCCCTTTCACTCTTGTTTCACACCATTCCTCTGTAAAAACTTACCCAGTAATTTGACTCCCCAAATCATTAAGCTGAGAACACAAGTTCTGACGAGATTCATGAGATTAAATTATCTTCCATTTCTAAGGTCTGCCATTCTTACACATTCTTATCCTGTCCTTTTCTGTACATTTGATACAGCTTCCATGTATAGCAGAAACTGCTTTAATTCATGTAAATCATTTAACATTGCAGTCCATTGATCCAAAGCTCTCTATAAAATCAAAATATGATATATAGATAAAATATATATAATGATAAAATTGGAAATATTCTAGAAGAAGAAAGAAGCTACACTGCTACACAAGGGTCCAGCTCAATTTAAGAAACAAAGGGAACGGACAAACTTTATAACTGAAAATAGTTAAAAACACAGGACTCTTCTGACCACTAATATCACATTTATGTTGGAGACAACACTTTTGCTCCTTAGTGAAGAGGAGGTGCATCATCTTTCCAGCTGGGCACACCACACAGCTGTTTCTGGTGCCAAGAGGGAGGGCTGTGTGTCAGGGCCTTTCCTGTGTGGTGTGAGCAGAGCTCATCAGCACGAGCACCATAGCCATGACACTTCCCAGAAAAGCAGGCAATGAGTGCAATTATTTTTCTGGAAACTACATAGCCTGCCTCCAAATAAGATCTTTCCAAGACAGCAGGCATGCTCCTAAAACATGTGCTGGTAACTACACCATAAACACAAACTGACAAAGGCTCCTAGGAAGAAACAAGGCAGCAAAACTTTTGCTGCCTGAAAACGAAACTTTTTTCCACTCTGTTACACATCAGTAGCACTGAAGGGTCAAATTCTGACTTAAATCTCCAGGTTTCAGAGACCAAACTCTGGACTTTTTTTGTTTTAAACACTCCACCTTCCCATTTGCCATGTGTCACTCAGTTATCTCTCATTTACCAATCCACTCAACTAAAACATGCATCTCTCTTCTCCTCCCATCCTGCAAGCTATTCTTCTGTACTTTCATAGAAAATTTGTTAAATGTCAGTACATTTTTGAGAACCATTAGCATTAAAAGAAATCCTGTAGGTCTATCTGTGGTGCAGTACTAAGCACAGCCACACAATCGGTCACAGTCCTCTCTTCAGGCAAGCACAGTCCAGGATGTCTGGAACAAATCTGATTGTACACATTGTGCTGTTTTTTCCAGCACAGTGTGATATTCAAAATAATTATTTTGGACAATGAAGCCAAACCAACTACCATGAGCTCAAAAGTACACACAGAGACTTCTGCAGCCACAAGCTGCAGGTGTGACCAACCATGAAAAGCAAAGCAGCCTCATGTACTTGTCACATGTAAATGTTACATCCTTAACAGCCAAAAGAGTTCCACTTCACTGAGCTTGCCACAAAACCAGGCTGGCACAGGAGGATATGTGATATCCAGCCTTAACACAGAAATTAAAAGCACAGTGTAAGGAGCAGTAACTAGCAGAAAAGACTGCAGCGACTGGTAGAAATCTGCAGCTGATTGGACTTGTATTAAAAGCTCCCTACACAGGAGGATGTGAAACTTTAGCTTTTTCAAAAAAAAAAAAAAAAAAAAAAAAGAAAAACAAAGACAAACAAAAAAAAAAAAAAAAAAAGGAAAGCACAGCAGACTAAAAGCAGAGATAAGCTCAAGTAGGCAAGACATCTAACAAGGACTTTTTCGAGGGAAGGCAAAAAACCCAGTATTTGTTAAAATAGATTTGTGAAAACATTTTTCCCTGTAAATATGGAGCACTTAAACACTAATTTTCCCCCTCTACTTTATAATCACATAATTAAAAAATTCATGTAGTCCTAGGAATCTGTAGCTCTTTATGCTTTAGAAGAACTTCTAAAGGCCTTTAAAAGGCCTTCACCTAACAAACAAAAAAACAGCTACAAGAAATGGTGAAGAAAAGGGTATGGCAGCAAAATATCATGGAAAATAAATATTCTCTTAGTTAAAAGAGGGTCAGTTTCAGGCTGAATTTTCACAGACCATCCAGAAAAGAGGCCTGGGAGGCTCTAATTTTCCACCTGCAAACACATTCATTCCCACACTTCGCAGGTGCAGCCATCCCGTTCCAAACACTGCTTCCTTTCACAGGAAAGCTGTACAGCACGTTCTTCTGGGGAAATGCAGAGCTGACAGCTGAACTTGGGGCAGAAGCCCAATGCAGCACACTGCAGGTGCTGGAACGTGTCCCTCCCTCCAGAGTGTGCATGCCAGCCCCACCATGCAGAGCACCACGGGGGCTCAGCTCCATGGGGGCACCCCTACTGGGAACGGCTCTCACTTCCCAGGATTATGTCCCACTCTGCAATAGCACAAAAGCCACTGGATACTACTGAGTACAGAGCACCTAGTAAGATACTGAAAACTTCTTCCAGGGAAGAAAAAAGAAAACCAGGGCAAAGCACACCTTTATTCCTTCGCAGGAGGCACACCAGTATCACGCGCTAAGAAAGAGATACCGCGGGGAGCGAAACGTGACTTCGGTTTTCCCTCAGAACTGTGGGAAGGGGAGAAAAGAAAAAGGCCCTGGATTGTCCAATAATTGTGCAGAAAGCAGCATCGCTCCCACATTTTCAGAAAGCCACAAGAGTGTGTGGGTTCTCTGTTTTTGGAACAAGAGCACAGTGAAAGCAAGCTTGTTTACTTTAGACACTGTACAAAGACTTTTTTTTTAAATAAATGCTTGAAAGGATGCCTCCTCTCTGAGGAGTTAGCAGAAAATAAAAGGCAGATTTATATGTCTAATCTATGCAAATATCTACTCTACAGGGCATCACAAAGACTGCTTTATATCAGACAGTATGCAGATCCCAGGTGCTTTAAATATGCCAAAAGCACATGCAGCATCTCCATCTGTGATGGCTGCTCACTGAGAACAGCTGGATGACTAAAAAGAGGTTGTCTAAGTAGCCTTCCATGAAAAATGCTTTTTGCTAATGTGCCAATCCCCATACTCCCACCCAAATTACTCCTGCTATAACTGCCATTGAGTCTGAAGAGGGTTTTTTTGTTGTTGTTTGCTTGTTTTGGTTTTTTAATTCTGTTTATCACAAATTCTTCTAGAAATTTTCAAATTGTAGAAATAATAACATGGTGAAAGCTCCTACTGACAACTTAAGGAATTATCATGGAGTTTTAATTAATCTGTGAAAATGGAAAACATCTGTGGGACTGGGGACCAGTAGAATGCCATGACCAGTGGCCAGGGAGATGCTGGAGTCGCTGAGAGCTTGGAAAAGACAGGGAGTATATACAGATAGGAGCCTCAATTCAAGAGAAAAGAAACAAAGTAGAAAGGGTAGAGAAATAAGAGGTCTAGAAAGTAGGAAATAGCTTTCCTAGGAGAAGGCTTTATGCCAAGAATACAATGCACTGAAATTATGACATAGCAATAATATTTATGTCATGGCCACTACCAGAAACAAAAACCAGGTACTCTACAACTGATGTCTGTTTTCTGTATGTTTCCCTGGGTAATCCTTAGGAAGCATCCATCACAGGTCAGGAAACATGACTGCCCTGAGTAGCCCCAGCATTTGCATTCAAAACCACGAATTGAACAAGACTGACAATGTCCTGCAGGTGCTTCTTACCCTGTCCCAGTGATTAACTTCATTCAAAGAGAAAAAAACTTCTACACCACTAATATTTTCATCTTCAAGCAAGTGTCAGCCTTGTAGCAAAGAAGGAAAGAACTGCAAGCCAGAGTCAATGTGACCTACTAAAACAATTAATGTGCTCCCCAGAGTACTCTTCACTTCATCTTTTCTTGCAGGTTGAAGAGGTTGGCTTCTAAGAGCTTAAGAGCTAAATAAAGTGCTCTGGCAGCCTTGTCTTTTCATTTTCTTTACCTCAGGCTCTCATATTATCAGAAACACCTCTTACAAATTAACTACAGGCATCCATCCCACATGAAGACGTGGCAGTACTTGTGTTTATATGGCAGGTGCCTGCAGATCTATGGGTCCTAAACAGCCAGTTACATGGCCAGCCCAGGTAACCCACTCACCCACTCAGCATCAATCCACAATTTGAAATTATGGGCTCATTTGGGCACAAACTGAAATACATTGCACACCTTCTAAACATAAACGCCCTTTTTTATTGCAAGGGTGACTGAAAAGATTTCTCAGAGTTAAGTGTGGAATCTCTTCTTCCATTAATATATTCCATACCCAATAGAAAATAGTCCTAGAGCAATCTCCTCTAGTTGGCCTTGCTCTGAGCAGACAATCCCCAGAGATACCTTCCAAGCTCAAGCACTCTGCAACTGCTGCTTGACTTCAGTAAATCCTCTGACCTTCCCACACTGTGACACCCTGGGAGGGACAGCACTGACTGCTCACTACACTGCTATTCCACTCCTCTCCCAGCATGGCACATGTGGACAGGTTTCCATCGAGTCTGTGCAGCACTGGGACACAGTTGTTGGAGCAGTGTTACTCACCCTTACTTCTGCCTCCACACTTGGCTTGTCAATACAGGAAGTTACCAGAGAAACCATGAATAGCTCCTGACCACTACCAACACCTGCAGGCAGTTAAAATCCACAGGCCTGGAGGCATAATTAGCATTTTCTACTTCCAGCAGTAATGATAAAATGTAAAGGAATATAATTTTATAAATACTGTAGTGTTGGTACCAGGATTTTTCCTGTTGGTCCCAACCACCAAACAACAGCCAAACACAAAATGGTTCACATATTGTTTTGAAGAGATCTTTCAGATGATCTTTTAAATAAAATTATTAAGGAACACTACCTCAGAGCCAGTGACCAACACCCTAAGTAATGCTCCTCTCAACCAACAGAGCCTAAAAGACTTGCATCATTTTCCCTTTTTGCAATGACAGTATGTGAGGCATAGGACGTTGCAGTCACTGGAAACAGAAAGGAATATTCAATTTGGTGACAAATTTCTCAAAACCAGCTATCAAGTCTATAATCCTACAGATCAGAGGCAGAGTAAACCAGCTCAGGAAACCAACTCCCTAGTTTCTGAATACTTGTGCATTATGTCAGTGTTTGCTGAAGCATTCTCAGAAGACTTCATCATCTTCAAGGAATATTAATCAACCCTGGAAACCCTGGAGTCTACAATTAACTAAAAGCTTGCTGCTGAGAGATGAGTTTCACCTTCAACTCCAAGCAAGCTCAGGGCTTCAATCTCCAGGCAAGCTCAGGGCTGGAGATGTTTCCACTTGGAGAAGGTTACAAAGGTGACAGGTCCACTGCTGGCAGTACTGTCACCACTTCTGCATCTTTGGCCTTTGGTGGTGGCTGTGTTTTGGGGTTGGGTTTGTTTGTGGTGGTTCTGCAGCCTCCCAGAAGGGGATGAAGTGTCTCATCACAAGTTCTGCATTTCAGACAGATTTGTCATTTGTACCTAAATATAAGTCAAATACACAGGCACTGAGTGGGTGAGTCCAGTGCCTACCTCAACATCACATGTAACCATATCATGATCAAGTCTAATCCTAGAAGGAGCCACTAACAAAATAAAAGCAAATGCTGAATCAATTTACCAAGAGACAAAAAAAAACCAAACCTATAAGCCCACATCCATCTGTGCATCTAATCAGGTTTTAAACTAAGCCCTTCTCTGCCAGTTGTTTCAGAAGAATCCTCCAGGTCCCCACTGTTGCCTCAAACATGATCTGTCTATCCTAGCTATCTAACCTATCGCTGAAGGTTTGCTGCCATCACTCCATCTACAGTGCAGAATTCCACTCCATGAAACAAACAAACAAATCTTAACAGGCTATTCTATATCTGAAATCCTCTAATAAACTACTGGCTTTGCTACATATCTTTAAAGAAACATAAAAGGCACTTATAAGACTCTACAGCTTATGCTATCAATCACTTCAGAAAGAAAAACAATTCAGCAGCCACTCCAATTGAGAGTGCTGTGAAGTTCAATTGTCACTGAAATGCTTTGTTATTACCAGCCTGGGCAGAATGAGCAAATATACCTCGGCAGGTGAGCTATGAATGAGCAATCAGCACTGCAGGCTGCAGCTTGAAGAGATAATAGCATCCAAGTAGCTACAATGCTTCTTCCCTGCACACAACTAGGCCAGGATTGGGCTGACAAATTGAGCAACACAACATTTCAGACATTCCGTCTGCATGCTAAAATAATTCTGAAGGCAAAGGTACTGAGGCTTCCCTCTCCCAGTGTGTACAAAGCAGGAACACACAGACACAGACAAGCATCAGTGTTTGGTCTGTTCTCAGAGAAACTGAAGTTTTATGATGCTTTTATCCCACTCTTTGGCAAGAATTCAGCACAGACAGTAGTCGAGGGATGGCTTGACAGCTGCCATTTCAAGACACAACTTCTTCACATCCTAACAACGCCAACTCTCCAGTTCAGTGTCAAATAAAGATCCTTTAAAATACACAGTCTGCAATATAAAAAAATGCTTCATATCCTGCACGTCTTCTAGAATTAAGGCCATTCTTTCTTCACTATTTATACATCTTTTCCTAGCTATTATGACCATCTGGTGAATTCCAGGGTTTCAGCAACAGCAGGTTTTATTCAGTGGCAAGGCTTCTGCTACCCTGAAGCCTTCACCCCCTTATTCCTTCTCCCACTTATTCCTTACTCCTTTTATTTACCTTTAGTTGCGCTGATACAACTTTACTCAGACTAGACAAATGAAATAATTTTGGTTAAAAAGAAAACAATTCCACCCCTTTTCAGGTGAGGTGGGCTTTTTTCTCCTCACTCTCTTTTTAGTATTATTAAATTTCAATACAGCACAGATGTGCAAAAACCACACAGTGATGTGGTTTACAAAAATAGCCCCTCAAAACAGTTGTATTGTTACAACTGCAGCACAGGGCTCTGAATAAAAGAGTAATTCCCACTGAATTTGTTTGCAAAGGTACACCCTGATCATAATTAAAGGACTAATGCCCTCTTAACAGTTTTAATCTTTTTGTGAAGCATAAGGGAAAATCAAGAGTGGGATGAGCAAAACCTGGGGAAAAAAATGCCAAAGTTCACTTTCACCAAAGCACACGTAGGCTTAAGAATAATAAACCAGAAGTCTGCATAGGGTTCCTTTGTGGCTTCCTTTCCATCAGCAGAAAGTTATAGAACAAAAACCATGGTCCTTTTTAAAATTTATGTCAGGTTTTTAATCATAAAACTATTACCATCATTTTTGCCCTGCAGTTGGTCCATGCACAATCATTCAGTGAGAGCTTTTTTTTCCTTCTTCCCAAGCAGACTTAATCAAGTGGTGACTTCTCCAATTTTTTTCCCATTTGGGCAATCATGAGGAAAGGAAATAACCAGATGACACCTGAGCAAATACTGAATGCCAGAAACAGAGCAACTGTTTCTCTCAGATGCTCTATGACAGCCCCATTCTCTCCCAGCTCTATCACAATACCGTGCACAGAGGGAAGCACATACCTTGTTACCTCCTGCTGCAGTCGGGAAACACTGGGCACATAGAACATCACCCCAAAGAAAAGCAAAGGCTCATTGGCAAATTTGTCCAGCTGCTTCTTCAGAGGCTTTTCCAGTTCCACCCAGCGGTCTTGCTGGCTCTTGCTGAGAAACCAAAGGCCGAAGTAGTGAGTCTAGATAGAGAAACACACGAGTGTCAGTTTACCTTTGCCAGCTCGATCACTCGCACCACGTCACAAATGCAAATAAGAACAGATGGCATTGTGTACATTTTTCCATATGCAAAATCAGAGTAATTTCTTTTTTACTGCCCTTTTTTGTGGGACATTTTGAAGACTGTGACAAATTAATATTGCAATGTACTGCACAGTGCACTATCTGCCTCCTACCATCTCTCCCAAATGCATATTGAAGAGCTCTACCCGACATTGTGGCACAGGTGACATAAATTATTTACAGAAAGCGACTGTTTTCTTAAGGGACACCTGTGCTTTGTGAACAGACAGCAAACACTAAGTCTGAATTAAAGTGCAAAGGCTTCATGAGACTTTGGATCAGGCCCACTGCACACAAAGGACAAGGACTCTTCCAACTAGAAAAAAAAAAGAATGCAAGCCCACATGCATATGTCAAAATGTATCTACCAATACCAGAACCATTTACCCAACACAGAATTGTTCACTCTTCTTTTTTTTAACTTCCAAATGTTATTTGGAGTCCATCTGAGTGTATACTATGATGGACAAGTATACACTCAGAATGTGCTCACCACACACAAGTTGTTTGCTCTAGGCTCTACAGAAATACCAGGTTGGAAACCTCAGCTGTTCCC
The DNA here is from genome assembly GCA_013397555.1 of Urocynchramus pylzowi. Lineage (NCBI taxonomy): Eukaryota > Metazoa > Chordata > Aves > Passeriformes > Fringillidae > Urocynchramus > Urocynchramus pylzowi. Next base: position 1,519,662 of record VZRH01002462.1, read on the forward strand.
TGCCCAGTGCAAATCTCAATGGCTGTAGCAGCTGCTGTATGAGCCAGGTGGGACTGCTGCTGGTGAAGAGGAATTCACACAGAACAGCGCTCAGAACTAGAGCTACAAAGTGGCAATAAAGCAGCTGAAGGAATAGCCAATCCATCATGAAGGACTTTATTGAAAAGCACTTAAACATCCAGTACTATGACCACAGATCTGAAGGAAAAAATGAAAAACACTGCAGCAGACAAACTGCAGATGTTAAACTTTGCAAAATCCACCATGAACAGCCTGTTTCATGCTGGTATGGATGCTTCTATAAAAACCATTGCACACACCATGACTTAGCACACAACACAAGCACAAGTAATACAATACCAAAAATTTTAAATGTTTACAAATGGTAACAAACCAGCAGGGGAAACACTGCTCCAACTACTTTATAGCTGAGGGCATGCAAGAGACAATCATGCAAGACTCTGAATGGGAGCACAGGTGTACTTACTTTAGGGTCTCATTACATACATATTTTCAGATTTGGACAACATCCAGACTAGCATTTAACTAAGGTGATAACTAATTCAACTTGATTCCTCATTTAAGCCTGACAAACAGCTTGAGCACTGCTCATTCTGGTACAGTGAAGCAAACTTGTTCTTTTGTAGTATTTCCTCCTAGAAATTAAAGGTATCTTCAATAAATCAGTCAATCAATCAATCTATCTATCTAGGGCACAAATAAATCAAGAAGTCAGCATCTCCCACAGGATAAACTTCAAACAAAACTAACCTCACAAATGTTCCCTGATATATTTTTACTCTCCCTTTGTAGTCACCAGTGGATAAAAAGTTCTTTATGATGAGTTCATCGTGGTAGTAATTAGATTAAAATGAAGGTGGGAGGGACAGTGGAGGCAGCAGAGAAAAGGAATTAATGTGAGGGCAGAAAAAAGCAGTGATTTTACCACCTCTTAAGGGAAACCCTTTAACACACTTGAAAATCACTGCGGGGCAGCTCATCCTCAGCAAGAAACAGTGTGGAGATGCAAAAACAGAGCTTCCATGTTACTTGAGAAAGTAAACATTCACAACACCTAGAACTCAAATTTGAAGTGTGAAGTACTTGTAAAACATCTACAAACCAAGAAGATTTGGACTCTGAAGTCTAGAAGAGTTATCCAAGGAACTAATGTATTGCAATTAAACAGCTCAAATGAGCACAGTCCCTCCCCTCTGAGTGGGGGCTGGGAGACAGCACAAGTTTAGATTTGCTACAGTAGAAAGGTTCTTCATGTACCAAATCTAGAAGCAATTCCAAGGAACAAGAAGTGAATGAAATACAGTGTTGAAACTTCTAGATTACAGCAGGTACTGTGGAGCAAACACAGCAGCCCACATTTTGCACAACTAGAAGACAACTGTTTTCCTGGAAAGCAGCCTGGAGAGGATCAAGCTATTGCAGCTGAAGCACAGGAACTGATAGCAGATCAGAGCTCATGTCACAAATTCATGCACTTTGGAGAGACAATCCACACAGTTGTTTCAACATCAGCTCCCTGTTGCCAGCAACTTCACTGCTTGAAAATGTAATGTGTTTTTTAAGAATTCACAGTGGAGAACTTCTGTGGCCACTACTGTGCAGGCCTGAAGAGACCCTCCCCCCTAGGAATATCAGTCATCTCCAAAAAGGAACAGAAGAACTTGGGACTGGACCGTCAAGTCCAGCATGCTATGAGAAGGCGTTTGGCTCTCCAGAGGGCAAGTCATGTCATGCTGTCCAGTCCACAAATCACCCCAAAATTTAGTTGAGGTTATAAAGAAATGGGATCTTCTATCTCTAAGTAGCTGACTGAAAACTAGGCCAATTCCAAAAGCTGGTCTGTTTGTCCATCTGCACAAAGTGAACCACTGACTTCACTTGGATTTCCATGGAATCAATATCTACGCCTAGAGCTGTCAGGCTCTGCAGTAACACATATTACCCTCGAGGCTTTAAAATTTGTCTCACCTACCACACATGACTTCATATGTGGTACAAGCAAACTGGTTTACACTCCTCCAGGAGCTGTGGTCCTCTGCTAAAGCAGCAAACAAGAAAATGTCATTCTAAAAGATTCACCAAGCCCAGCTCAGTGTTTGTTAAAGCATCTGGTTAGTCGGCCAACTAAATATTTATCCTTAAGAAAGAGATGGAGTTCCAGCTTCTCCAGGCAAAAAACCATTAAGCCCTGCTATCCCAGGGCACTTAAACAGAGGGGAAGGTGCCATTTACAGCAGCCAATTATTCATAGAAGGTCTTTTGTCCAAGCACTGCCCAAAAACCATCTTGGCTTTGCTGGCAACACGAGTCAAACCAAGCCATGCTTGGAGACAGCCTGGCTGCAAAACCCCAGTTTTCAGTTGTGCCCTAAAAGAAAGAAGCACCTTCTGGGCCACTAAAGTAAAGGTCAGAATGGCAGCAGAAAGCCACCTCTGCACAGTGGACAGCATTTGCCTGTGGTGCTCAGCTCACCAACCTCCTGCTTTGGTTTGGGGCTTATAGGATCACAGTGATGGATATACCATTGTGAAATTTGGGCTCACAAGAATAATTTTGGTTGGAAAGAACCTTCTTGCCCTCTCCCCCACTTACAGTACATCAGAGCGTACCACCTTTAAACATTTTAAGATTTTAGAAAGTGAATTAAAAAGAACAAGAAGGATAAGGAAACATGAAGACTCCCAACAGATTTGTACAGATTACTCTGCTACCTCAAGCAGGTTCACTTAGTCTGGAAGTGAAATGGAAAAATGCAATTATATTGGGGAAAAAATCCTTTCTATAATCTGTGCATATACATACAAGATTATAAAATGACATTTTTGACCTTGTCTTTCCTCTCCCTTCCTCCCCTCTTCTTGTCTTTACCTTTTACATAATGCTGGAATAAGAGCTCACTTTACTGGAACCGGTAACTGTTCAAGTAGAAGACCTGATGCTTTGTCAAGAGCTTTGCTGAAAAGGATAAAACCAGATTTTACAGTAGTTACATGGCTCCACTTTCTGCTGACCTATTCCTGAACCCTGAGTCAGTCAGGCAGGGAGTTGCATTCCCCAGAGATCAAATAGAAATATGCATAATCCACCAGATACTGTTTTTCAGTCATGTGTGGTATGATCGACAGTCCCTCACAACAAGGCATAATCTCAGAGAGTTTTGCTTTTCAGCAGGAAGGGTTTGGACAGTTTTTTGTTTATTTCTAAGAAATTGGATTGAGACATGGATGCATTCCTAACTTGAAGGTAAAAGTTGTGGTACACCTGGGATTTACTTAAACATAAGACCAAAGTGAGGTATTACCTGAGACTGCATGGAGGAGACAAGCAGGATTTTAGCACTGTTTTGTCAGCATGTGATTTAATGAAGGTTGGCTTATCCTTACTTGTACATCACAGCTTGCAAATCAGGATTTCTAAGAAAAGGCATATGCCAGCTGCAGCTTTTGCTGCATTCAGGGAATTTTAAAAGTCTCTCTGTGATATAAATACTTGCAAGGATTTTTGCCTCAGGTATACTTAACAGGCTTCTCTACTCAGCTATCCAGTTGCACAAATCTTGTAGAAATTTGAGCTTTGTGAAAATATTTTTGACCCTTTTGTAGAATTTGGGTGGACAGTGGGTTCAAAAACTATGGTAAACCAAGAGAGGAAAGGGGACAGTCATCAAATTAACTCATCATCCTTGAGAACAGTGGCAGGAAGACTACGAGGCAGAAGAAGAACTGAATTTGGGGTCTGAAAGAAAGAACAGCACCAGGCACCTCCAAGCTTGCCAGCTCCAATTATTCCTCATCCAAGGAGCAAAAGAAGATACAGGGAGACCCTCTCAGAGTTGAAAGAGGTAGGTTATTCTCTCCTAAAGAAAACAAAACCCCAAAACACCCACTTCTGTCAAAAAATGCTGCACTGTTGAAATCTGAACTTTACAAAACCAGTTCAACGTTGCCAAAACCTTGTTTAGAAAAAAAAGCAGGGAGGGTGATGAAAGAAGGGGAATGTGTTCCAACAACATCAAAGCATTCTCTTCTATGTTGTTAAAATATTTTTTTATCTTGAAACACAAACTTTTTGTGCTGACATATTTCTTTTTGCATGACAGAAATAATCTTGAAAATTAAAAAAACCCAAAGCAATAGAAAACCCCCATAGAACTGAACACTGACCAAAACAGCTTCCTTTGCTACTCTACTGTCTAATTCAATTTCTCTGGAAAATTTTGGAACTTCAGGCTTTGTTCCAAAGTGGAACAAAACACGTTCTGAAATCACAAAATGCTTTGAGGAAAAGAACACTAACCCGCTGACAGAGCTATTGTTTGCAAATGCAGGTGGACCTCCAGCGAGAATCAGGAGGCCCCAGACTTCTGCTGCACCAACTAGATAAGCTCACAAGGAACATGAGGAGAATCACTTCGTTCATTTCAATGCTTTCTGCATTGGAAGGAAAGAGAGAAGTTTGGTTCTTCCCTAAGGACACCCTAGGGCATCACCAACAGAAAGAAAAAGGAAGGGAAAAATTATTTATTGATAAATCGTCATCTCCATAAATAAAGGTGAGGGAGGGAGATGATTCTACTAAAATTCATGTTTAAGAAACCAACCAACCAACCAACCAAAAAACCCCCCACCCAATTATGAAAAACACTATGCAATATTCCCTCTGCCCTGTTCCTGCCTGCACATCCTCCAGCCTATTCTGGACACACACACATAGAGTTCTCCCATTCTTTATCATTATAAGAAAAGAATAAAAAAGAATTTTTGTTTAGTTTTCAGATATTGTAGTTATTTGTATGCTACCTTCCAGCTGCCTCCAGTACCATGGGCAAACTGCATAAGATACTGCAGGATTTTTAATTTCCCAGCTGTGCTTACAGAAAGTATCAGCCAGGACAGCCAGACCATAACACAGCAACTCCTAGGCACTGGTTTTCCACTTATGATTTGCAGAAGTCTAGAAGCATGTAGGATACACACAGAGAGCCCACAGAAGGTAAGAAAAATCAGTCAGTTCATTTGTGCCAGGTGCATTGGAGAGGTATTTCTATGAAGAGTTCAACACTTAAACACTAAACTCTACAGCAACAAGGAGAAAATTAAGGATTTCAGTATTGAATAAAGGCTGGTTTTCTCAACCTTTCCAGAAGCATTGGGCATGTAAAAGAAGCCTTTTAGGATTTCAGATATGAAATATTAAACAAAACCAAAAGGAAGAAAAAACCCACCATCCTCCAACTGTTACTAGTAAAACACAACTGTTAGTTGTTACTGTTGCCTTCTTCAGTTTTATATTAACAAGAGTATTTACAGGAAGGCAGATGTTTAAAAGCCAGTAGTCTCCTTGCCATTTGCATAATTCAGCCATCAGCTTGGTGAAACCAGGGCTACATTCCGAAAAAAGTTACTGTAACTTGTCCTTTGGCATCCCAGCTCAAAAAGTTCAACCCGCGGCTTTCTAAGAAAAGAAACTTCGCGTTACAAAGAGCTCTCAAAGCTGTGATGGATGAGCAACAGCCCGAAGCCCTGAGCAACGTCGTGCCGTGGGGTTTTCATGCAATCGCAGTATGTTTGTCCAAGCTCCAGCTGCTGATCATATCTGGCCAGCCCCGAGAACAACATGACTCAAACGCACAGACTGCCTGAGCTAAAAATGCGTCCAATTACCCAGTGACAGATGGTCTTTCCCGGGCTTACCTCGCGTAATTCCAGCCTCTGAGCGACAGCTTCCAGGCACTCCTGCCCCGTGCTCTCCACGGACAGGGTGCACTCGATCACGTTGCTGTCCAGCAGACGGATGCGGGTCACAAAGCAGTTCTTGCTCAAGACGTTGTAGCGCCGGGTCCGCCGCAGTTTCAGCCCGAAAGGCATGGCTGAAGGCCCGCAGGGTCGCCCCTCGCCCGGGCTCCTCCCAGAGCTATCAGCACGCCTGTCCACCCGCCTCGAAGGCTTCTTCAGCTGGCACTACTCTCCTCCAGAAGCGGAGGTAGCTGTCCATTCCTGGGGCAAGCTCCAAGGGATTCCTGCAAAACACACACAAGTAAGCAGACTGAAGCGCGGAACAAGACGTTCCTGAAGTTCAGCGGGAAAGAAAAGAAGTTTAGGAGTCCCATTTAAAACCATGAAATAAACACCTCCACACAAAGGACCGCCAGGCACTTACTACATATCCCAAACGAATACCTTATACAACAAATCTTCCGAAATACTGTTTTGGCGCTGAATTTAAAGCACGGATTTAATTGCAAAGCCGTTCTTTGAGAGGCTCAGTACAAACAGCAGCTCTACAGGGCACTCATCCAGAGGTGCTAACTCTCCCACCATTACCCCACCACAGGGGTCTATAACATAATCTTCGAGTTTTCATGCCCTCGGGCCAGCTTTGAGAACTAGTTTAAAAAGCTAAGGAATAGTGGCTTTGAAAAGAGGTGCGATCTTGAAAGAAGAAAGGCTGGCCGCGGGTCCGCAGGAAATGCAGGCACTCAGCACCTCCGAAAAAATCAAACCAAAAATATGCATGTGAAAAGCAAGGAGCATCCGAGCCATTTCAGAGAGCCTCCTCCGAGGCCATCCCTCGCATTCTGCTGGCTTCCAGCTCCAAACCCTCCTAGGTGGAATGAGTAATGGAGGAACGCGGCTGCCAGAGACCAGGGCAACACCGAGTGGGAGGAAGAGAACACATATTCCAGATAGTGTTTCTAACCAGTACTCCTAAAATTTATCAGGGATATATGCAAGTGCTGAGCCAAAACACAAAGTAGACAGAAGGACTAGAGATACAGAAGGAATAACATTTAACAAGTATGAGCCTCACCTGCAAGAACCACTTATTTTAAAGCGAAACAAACCAAAAAAGTTTAGTTAAGAGCAGGTTCGAGCTGAACTAAAACAAAGCATTTGCACTGACATAACCAGCTCTAAAATGCCACTTTCCATGAGCTGAGAGGAATGAAGCAAATAGCAAATTACTTGCTACCAGGTCTTCCTGGTTTTGTTTGAATATCCTGGAGCAAAAAGTAGACGAACACTAATGGTGGCATTTAAGAGCCCACTTCTCCTAACCAGTAGTACTGCAAATGAAAATCTAGGTCCCATTTCCTTGTTTCTTAAGAGAAGCAAGGGAAGGCACTGCCAGCAGAGTATGCATCATTTGAATGCATCAGCTGAGTGTGACATTTCAAACAGATAGTACATTGCCCACACATATCCCTTGGCACAGAACTGCATGAATCAGTTATTTTCAGTTTTTACTGAATTTAGTTGCTATGGAGATAATTAAAAGCTGCCCAATTGACTACAGTGGTTATCATTACACTAGAAAAATAACTATCACATTTTTACATGAAGTGTATTTTCCAAAGCCAGTATAACTTGACATTTATTAGGGAGTTAGGGCAACACAAACACAACAAATCAAAAAAAAAAAAAAAAAAAAAAAAAAAAAAAAAAAAAACAAAAAAAAACAAAACCACACAAACAAAAAAACACTGGTTAGGTGTGTGACTAGCCTGGTAGTCTACCAGCATCACAAGACAAAAGCCTAGAGACTGAGAGGGAGCACTGCTATTTGACTGAAGTGCAAACAAACCTATCAAATTAGCTGCTGTGGTTTAATCTCCTATTTTTAGCTTTCATGGGTACAGACAAAATGTATTATTTTCATGTAATTGCATGAGAGAGCTGTTATACTTTGCATTGCTCTAACATCAGAAGCCATCAAAGACATATAAATACATCCTCACAACCATCTGATGAGGCAGGGACATGTTACCCAAGACATGGAGCTGAAACAAACATTCACCAGCTTGTCCAACACTGCTCAGGGCACTGGCTGCAGACCTCATAATAACCATGCAGGACATAATAACCATGCTTTAACTCCTGGCCAACTACTCGCCAACTACCTTGCTGACCAACCTAGCTGAAACCACCACCTGAATCTGAAAAGTGGGAAGAATGAAAGGAAATTACAGAGAGGAAAGGGTGTGGAGGACTATATCTTATCAAGGACAGCATTTTTGTTCAGTCTCTGGCTTCATAGATTATTTTAAGTTGGACACAAGGAGAGTTTTAGCTAGCTAATTCAATTTCAAAAAAGACTTTTCTCTTTCATTGCTGTTAGTTGCACACATTTCCTTGCACAGCACAAGCCATTCCCTGTATAGTAATTGAACAGTTAGCAGCAGCCTAAGGATGAAATCAATGTTAGTTAAAAAACCCCAAGTGTTTGCTGTCCAGGTACAGCTACAGCTGGACAAGCCATCCCAGAAGGGGTGTGTGCTTCCAGCTGTTCTGGAATGAACCCATCAGCTCCTGTATACCAGAAATGTCAACATGGATTGGACATTAATTGCTCTAAGTTGTATCATACACTCAAGAAAACAAGGCCAGTATTTCCTCTGCTTTTCAAAAGCAGTAAAAGAACAGGAGTTTTCCCTTAATTCTGCTGAGGGCAATCAGCTGGCACCATTTTCTCAAGATGCAGATGTACAAATGGGTTAATGGATGCACTTTGCATAATACAGACTGGGTTACTTTTTCATTTCACTCAAATATCTATATGAATGCCCAATGACAAGTCACTCACATGAAAGGTCACACTTAAACTAGTTTCCAGGTAAAGAATTAAATGGGATGGCAAGGCTGGAAATGCTTAAAAACAGCTCAGATTGCCCCAGCTTGTAAAATATTAATTCTCACATCAATGCAGATGTCTGAGTTTTCTGTTTACACATATTCTGGATGGCTGACCAATTTCTCACTGGGTTTTCTGTTAAGGTTACTAAGCAAGATCTCAAAGACAAGTCTCTTACAGGCACCCAAAGGTAAACTAGGTTCTTCAATGTTAGCATCATCTTAAAAGCATCAGGAGCATTCATTTTTATTCATGGTTATTTTGTAGACGACTGAAAAAAAATGCCATTGAGAGACAGAAATGTTTTAGTCTTCCAAATGAAGGATTATTCTATTACAGGATCTCCTTTCCCCATTTAAAGGTTGCCTGGGAGAGGCAATGTCCCTAACAAAATCATCCTAATTGTGCAGGCAATCACAACACTCCCCTCCTCAAACTCACTCTTCCACTTAGAACAAAACCAAGCAGAGAAACTAATGCAAGCCTATAAAAAGCTCATCAGATAACCATGAACTTGTTCTAATGTTAACAAAGGATTTCTATTAAGAGTATTTCAGGTGTGAAAGGGAGACACAATATCTTAAACTAATATTTTCTATTAAGAATTTATTTTTCTGAAGAGAAATTACACTGGGGTCCTTTGGCTACTTTTTTCTTTTTTGTGTATCAATTCCTCTTTGCAAATTAAGCTCATTCTAAGAAGTATGCTGAATTAAACAAGGTTCTTAGTTAGAGCATAAGCTTTGGAATTTAAACATTCTGCTAAGTGGAAATTCCTTATGTTTAAAGTACATACTCTGTAGGCCTACAAAACACACACAAAACCTTTAAGTCCTTCAACCATTTCTCAGAAAACAGCTGCCAAAAAAAAAAAAAAAAAAACCACAAGTATCCTAAATGCAGTTTCATAAGTTCGAAGACAAAGAGATACAGTATCTTTGTGGATTCTTGGTAAAAATTTATATTCCCCTACTTCAACAGACCAAGAGAAAACTGAACAAGACAGTTCCTTTGCTGTCACAAGACATTGGGATCAGACTTTTTATGGTATTTACTTGAAAAAGCCATATGGATAAAGTCAATGGCTGTGGAATGGGGAAGACCAAAAATAGGAGAACACAATAAAGAACAAAAACAATTTTCAAATCTGTCACAGAATAAAACAAAACCTTTAATCCACGATCTCATGCCAAGCACAACACAAGTTCTCCTAAGAGCCTTCACTAGCAAAGGCTTAAAGAAAACCACACTAAGTCTCAGCTCAAGACACTCTTACCTATCTCTTTCTCTACATGTGACTGAAGAGGAACATCTCTATTTGCCTGGAAGCCTTACCAGAAAACTGACTGTGCAAAGGCAGCAGACACAGAGGTATGGATCTCTCCAACAGTATTTGATTCCTCCACAGCACCACTGCCTCTTGCAAGGGGGGAAAGGAGGAGTCCTTGATCATTCTTGCAAAAAATCCTTCTCTGTACAGAAGGGGTTTCAAGAGGTACCATTCCTCCACTGTTCAATCATAGACTACTGCTGTTCATATACCAAAAGGTAGGGGGAAAAAAAGGCATAGCTCATACAACCAAGAATATCTTGCAAGCACAATGCTGGGGACCAAACAAACATCTTCAAGATGACACAGCTATAATGGTTTAGGGAGGAAAAGGCTAATCCATCAGTGCTACCTATTACTGACATTAGCAACTACTCTTCTTCACTGGCTGGTCCTACATGAAGAACTAGGTCAGATTCACACTCTGATATACAGCACAGAATTGCTTCTGATTTTTAAGAAAACTTTGTTAGTTTCTGCATAGAACAGAAAATCTCCCTACGAATTTAAATTACCTGATACAGATAAAAATTTGTGCTTTCCCAAACCAGTAATTTTCTTGTTGTTCTTTATGTTTAATGAGACATTACAATGAAAACAGGTCAAATCACTACTACACAAAAAGTAAATGAAGTAATATTTTACACATTTTCCAAACCTAAAACCAAAAGAAGCTGGAAATACAAAAATTCTTTCTTAGCTCTCCCAAAGTCAGCTGGGGCTGGCAAGATTTTTGTTTGTTAGTAATTTTAAAAGACAGACTGAAGGGATCAAGGGAAGCTGAGCTGCTTGGTGGTTCACAAGGAAGAGGCCATCAGGCAGAAGCTGCTTTGTGAGGTGAAGGGCACTGCTCCAGTCACTGGGCATTCTCTCACTTTGTCAAATTTATTGGAAGGCCAGAAGTGAAGAAAAGCTTATAAATAATTAGGGCCAATAAAACTCTCAGGACATTTCCAAGTACGTGACTCTCTCCTCTATTACAGGCAACAGGTACAGACTGCACCACATCCAAAGGAGCATAAAAAAAGAATAAATATCATCTGATACAAAATGCACTTAAAGCAGAACTCTTTCCTTCACTTAGTTTGCTTTTGTATGTAATTTCTGAGATTCCAGGAAGAAAGCAATTATGTCAAACTGCAGCCTGTATTTACCAACAGCACCTGGCAGCCCTCCAGCATTCCTGGCACTGCAGGAGCAGCAGCACACCTAAGGGAAGTATGTAACCCTGGGCTGGGCAGAGACCGCAGCATGGCAGGGCAGCTGCAAGTGGTGTGCTGGCCTGCAGTTTCAGGGAAGAGTAAAAATAACAGTGCATGGGAGATGAGGTCTGACACAATCCATCTCCATCTAGCTGAGTTGTGTCTAGAGGAGGAAATCTCTCTCCCTGTGAAACAGCTTTCTCTCCCCTGAGTGCTCTCATGGGAGAGTTTCATGCAGGTAGAGCACAGCAAGGAACATTTCTGAGCCTAACAAGGTGTTTGTATCTCACCCAGTTATGAGTGGAAGCCCCATAAAGCCTCTCAGGAGTCGAATTCATCTCTGGACAGATGAAAGGGGGTTTTAACACTTACATAATAACAAGTCTTCTGCCACAAGGCCACTGTCTTCAACTACTTGTTTATACAGTCCCTGATGAGACACAGGCCTCATCCTCAGGCATTTAAATATCTCCTCAAAAATCTCCTTAAATATCGCCTTAAAAATTCTGCAGACAGGAATTTAAATATTTCCCTAATCCAAGCAGTAATCAAACTACTAACACTCTCACTTCTACATTCTGGAAAAGGAATCAAATTACAATTTCATTTAATTTTTGTAACTAATATTCTATGCAGAACTTTTAGAGCCTGTAAGCATCTAGAGATCCCATACCTGCGTGCACAGACAGATGCCAAGGCTTCTCTGGGACACCGAACTCAGAAGACAACTGCTACTGTTACCACTACTGTGAATCATCAGACAACAAAGATCAAAAAACCATCTCAGTTAGCTACTTTCCCAATCCAATCACAGCTTTCCCTTTCCAGAAAAACTTGTGATCTCCATCAGATCCACTTCTGCTGTAACATTTCTTTTTTGATCTAAGTTGCGTGTTTTTACTGCATCCAACATGGGTCAGTTTCTGGTTTCAGTAGTCCAAAAACATCTAGAGAGGTTTAAATAAAGTCAAAATAACAATTTCAATTCAAACCAGTTAGAATTCTGCCCTTTCCACTCCTTTGTGGCAGTACCCAAAAGAGTACATACTTACTAATTCTGAAGCACATACAGATTAGTACATGCACACTTGTTCCCTTTTCTCCCGTGCTGAAATACCACACTTTTAGTGCAAACACATCTTTTTTGTGCATCCACAGAACTATGCAGTTTTGTGGGTACAAATCTGTCAGGCAGCACCTAAGTCCTCTTCTGTGACAAGGTCCACAGGCACCAAGTATTTCTATGGGTTTTAGCAAGTCTGTGTCCAACAAAGTTTCCATCACAGACAAGATTTGAACTTCCCAAACTGCAAATTAGCACCTTATCCATTACTTCCTTACTTATCACTCCAGAATACCCACAGCAATTCAACAGGTCTTTCTAAGGCAACTACTGATGGAGGGCTCTTTTTGAGGTAGTCAAAGCATTCAAGTTAGGAGTAACATCTGCATAAAGTGACATACCTACATGACACTTGCATTGCCATTGTGATCAGTTTTAATCCACATCACACCAGTAATGAATGTGGAGTTACCACTCCCCTTGTAGAACGTCGTGTTCTGAAGTTAAAAAATAAAACAAAAACAACCTACTAAATCAAAATGCCAGACTCCAGTACTTTTCCCTTCCAAATAGGAAATGCTGCCTATCCATGGCAGGTGTCTGCAGCAGCTCCACCTCTCTGTCAGGGCAGGGTTTAGGTCTGCAGGGTACAGCAGTTAACCATTTACAACCCTCTCACACCTTGGCTATGTTATTGCAAGACCTCAAATTAGACACAGCCAAGAGCCTGGATGGCACCTGTCCAAGGATGCAGTTTTGTACCTGAGGCAATCTCATTTAAGAGCTCACTTCTGCCAGGAATAGAGAGAGGTCCTGATCTCTTCTCCCTCCCTAAATTTCAGAGCACATTGCAACTTGTCTTTTGCCAGCTCTGAAAATCTGCTGGAACCTCCTCCTGGTTTAGCCACTTCACCCCCATAACAGAGGAAGAGAATATGATCCTTTTTCAGCTTGGTTAGTGAGTTTAGATAGCTCACAGCAGAGCCCAGAGTGACTAGCTCATCTGGCAGAGGGAAGAAAAGAACCTCACAGCTCAGAGAAGGAAAAATAAGAGCAATTGTGCCTTAATTGACAGCAGTTGGTCAGGTCTGGAGAGCAGTTTGTGAAACCACAGCCCAAGGAAGGCTCCTGGTCTCAGCAAGCAAAGGAGCTCCCCAGAACACATCCCCACTATTCCTGTATTGCAAAGCTATGTTGGAATCAAAATTGCTTTATCTGAAATAACTAGTTGGTTCAAACTGCACTAATTTCTTTTGTTCCCCTCCTTGAAAATACAGCATTCTGTAATTGAATGTCTATAAGAGGAGTTAATTTTGCAACATCTCTATGTGTTATGTTTTCTGCATAGGACAAGCTGTTCAGAAGAGGAGAGGCAAGACCAAGACCAGCATTCTGGTATTTTGGCACATCTTTCTTTTAGACCTTGTACAGTAACTGGTCTCTAAGTGCCTCCCTTCAGAAAAGGCACAAGGTCCTGCAGCATAAATTTTCACTGAACACTTCACAGTAATCAAAGATCAGGAAAGCCTAACCATTATTGTAAGGGTCAACTATTTAAAATCCACTATAATCAAGTGAATTAAAAATGTCTGAGTATATCTGACAGGATTCTTTACCTTTTGTCCCTATTTTACCCCTACTGGCTACAATCAGTATGAACACAGTATTGGTGCCATTTACTTTTCCTCATAGTTAGCTTTCTAAAGGTTTTCAACTCCTTCAGACTTGCTGGAGCTACAGTGATTTTTAAGAGGTTACATTTCCTGTTAAACATGATTGATGGGCATGCAAAAACATTACAAAAACAATGAATGATATGCTTAGTAAAAACCACAGAAAAACTTCTTACAGCATGTTTCATTATTCTCTCATGTTACAAAGAAAGACACGAGTGAAACAAAGATGTTCTAAACACAGGATAACATTTAGAGCAGAATCAATAGCTCCAACAGATCCAAGTATCAGATAGGGGGTAAAATTATATACCCTGGAGCATTCTCACTACTTAAACATCCACTAGCACAAACTGGTGCCAGCTGGTGTATAATTTTAAATAATGCAATTAAAACTTTATTAAATAGAAAGACACAAAAGTTCAAACATCACCTATCCTGCTTTAATGAGAAGATACCTATCCTCAAGAGGTGGCTGCAGTTTCACTTCTGTACTGGGATTTTGCAATGGAACAGTTACAAGAGAGCACTTGGAGATTAGGAAGCAAGCAGCCACACTGCTCATGAGACTGAAAGATATGCCTGCAGCTTGTTACATGGCTCTGGTGTCAGATGGAGACTGGAAACTGCTTACCTGGACTCACAAGATGCTGCTCTCAGCTGAGATCCTGCTGGGAAGGTGTGTTACTGCAGCAAAATATGGTCCCATGCATTTAATTAAGGTGTGATATTTCTGCTTCTGCCTTTCTTCTGTTTTTAAAATGGCTTATACAAGTGAATTTTTACAATTTCTGCTTAGTGGTATACTTGCTTACCTTCCACTCGCCTTCATTTTTTCAAATATATATCTATCTATATATGGAAGATTGTAAAGTCTTTCAAATAAACAGGATCTGGCAAAACCTGGGTTATAACTATGGATTTCCAAAACGTATCACATTACCTCTAACTCTTGCAAAAGTCAAAAAGGTATTTGTTTCACGTAAGGAGGTTGCAACATACGTGGATGCCTTGGCCCACCAGGAAAGGAAATGTTTTTTTAATATGTACAATTGGGGGAGAGAGAGGGGAAAGATCAACAAGAAGCACTGAATTTGCAACATCTCAAATGTTAACAATGTGGTTGCCACTCTTGGTCTCCTTCACCAGGCAGCAACTGACCAGAACCAGGCAGCAGCAGAGGACACAGACTCAAGCTGTGACAAGGGAAATATAGGTTGGATATCAGGAAAAAGTTTTTCACGGAAAGAGTGAGGTGCCGAGGTGTTAGGGCATGGGTTGGACTCAATGAACTTGAAGATCTCTTCCAACCCAGTCATTCTGTGATTCTGTGAATTCTGTAAACTGCCAACTTGCCCTTCTCCTTACACAAACAAAATCCAGTCCTGCTCTCACTGATGTCAGTAAGAAGACCGGCACCAAGTGAAGCAAGACCCATGCCTGAGGACTTGCATTAAGAATAAAACTCTGTTCAGTTTCTTGAAGTTTAGAATAATGGTCTGCTCTCCTGGAGAGGCTCAATTAGTCCCATTCACGTATTAGGTAATGAACAGAGATAATGCAATGGAGGAAAAGTGGCTGCAGGTAAGCAATGAGAGCCAAGCATGACAGGGTGAAGAAAAAAGAGAAGAGAAGGAGAGAGAGAAGAAAAATAGAGTTAAAAAAGCATGCACACCGTCACTCCCAAACCACAACCAGGCACATTTAGTTACACAAGGAGATACTTCACACAAGATCATAACACGAACTTTTGAACTTGCACAGAAAAGAGCCTCTCCACTACTTAAAGCATTAAAACATCAATGCTACAAAATGCTGCAAAAATTCCTTCAAGTTGCATCAAAGGAGGATTATATTGTGGGCACATGCATGAAGAAAGCAAATCTGTTATCTTTACTGAATATAGGCCTTGATGTAAATCACACAGCCACAGCCTGTGAATAACTGCATTTGTTTCGACAGCAAAACACCTCATGTGAAATACAGAATAGCTGCCGGAAATGAGCTAATGGTACTTTTCTTTCTGTATTAAAGGATTATTTTCCAGTGCCCACTGTGTGGGCTTAAACACTAGACTGAAACAGTCAAAATACTTAGAAGTAAGATTTATGGCTAAAAAGGGGGAGGCTAGGGGGGAACCTCCTTTGAAGTGACTGACTTCTTTGACCGGTGTCTCAGAATTACAAGACTACAAAAGAGCCCCTCTCTGTGAGCAGCCCCCTGCATTCTTCCTTCATCTCTGTGGCAGATCATATTGATAAACAAGATTTGAAAACAATTACCTGGGAATCACATTGCTGGATAGCACATAGTGACTGAGATATTATCAACAAAAAATGTTTTTTTATTTTCTAATACTTTTTAACATAAAAACTCTTATACCTGAAACACTACTTCAGCCATCAACATTAATCCTTCAGCACTATGTTTTTCAAAAGGTTTCAAATGAGCTTGAGAGAAAAATCAGGAGTTTACTTCCACAGTATTACAAAAAGTGTTGCTAATTACATCGATAGAGAAATTGTACCAACTGGAAATTGTACCAACTGGAACCTCATATTCTTTCATAGTACAAAAGTAAAATTTTCTTTTTTTAGTTGCAGCAATGCTATAATAGATTGGTTTAGACTGGTTGCTTATTTCCTCTAACATATTATTTGTCATTATTCTACTCAAGAGAACAGCTTTGCAGTGAAGGCTAGTAAAACTAATAGTTCTGGAGTGCAAAATACATGCTGTAGCTTTGTACACAAACCCACTGTAATAAATTCTAAAACCTGTGGCATGCCATTCTTTGTTCACCTTTCCAAACAGCACTTTGATAATTACTTTACAACCTTTCACCATAAGTCTGCACAAAATACTCACCCTTTAACATACGGTGATAGCTTTATTTGGAATCATATCTGAGGTTATCAGCTTTTAATGAGATTATAGCCTGATTCTTGTTAACTGCCCCTGTTAGAGAAAGTAGTTGCTTTGTAACACTTCAGAGTGAAAAACTGCTTTGCAGAAAATTTTACTTTGTCATGAGCTGAAAAGAAATTCTTCTTTAAAATAAACCATCTCTACTTCTTGCTTATATTAATACATTTTTATGTTAACATTTTAGCATATGATTGGAGCAATAAACATCAAAATTTACTTGCAAGCTTGTGACCCTCTGTAGCTCCTGTAGTAGACTTTGTATATTAAAATGAAGAATTTGTATATTAGAATAGAGAGAGACAAAAAACATCACAACAGAACATTAACATTTTCTTGTTTTGCTGTTCTTTACAAGCAACTCTGCTTTGAAACAGAAGAGTTAGTCTGACTTATAGTTCTCAAATGAAAAGCAGCAAGGTTACTCTAAATTTAAATTGCACAATTTATTAAAATAGCCTGGATCTAAGCACCGCTTGCACAAAATCAAAACACCTTCTATACAACCACAGGTAGGTGTATTTATTGTATGTTTGTATCAAAGTAGCACAAACAGGCCTTTGATCCACTGGATCCACTGCAGTAGCCATTCTGCAGGCAAAGAAAAATACTATATATAGGTTATGTACATTTATTTTCTTCTAAGTACAAAACCTAAACACCAAAAGAGAAGAAGGTGGAGTAAAATAAATAATAATTAAACAGTCTGTCTGAATGCATCAGGTTATCTGATTTGTTATCACATAACTGGACTCACAGAAGTTAAGGTGACGAGGTATCCCTAAGACTTACACTCAGTTTAACTGCAACACAGAGAGAAGCAAGAGAAGAAACAAGGAACAAAAATAAAAAGTAGAGCAAGCCCATACGGTACAGCCCTCCCTGTAATTCTGTCTCTGGTTAACAAGTTGGAAGCATTTCATTTCTCTGACTTGAAGCCTGATATTCACATTCCTCCGTGGCTTAATGTGGACATGGACTACAGATTGCACTCACGTCTTAAAGGAGCTAAATGATTAGCACAGCAAGCCCACAAACTCCAATAGGGACAGCAAGAAACCTTACATTCTCATCCACTTTGAAGAAAAAGGAAATTAAATTTCTTAATTCCTAGTTTTGTTGCAAAGTAGGCAATGCCGTATGGATGTAGTGATTGCCTTTACCAAGAGTAAGTAAAATCAGTCCTTGGCAGTTGTGAAGACACTCAAGCCTCCTGAAGTGCTGTTAAGTGTGACCACCACCACTCCTGGGAAATGAAACACCCTGTACCAACACAGCCAAGTCTCCAACTTCAGCCCTTCTAAAACCAGTGCAGAGTGGCAACAGGCTGAACAGAAACGAAACAGCAAAGACGTGACACCAGTGTGCATTTCATTCAACAATTTACCACTAAGACAAGCCCATGCTAACACAAATTCCCATTATCATGGAATAGCAAGTTGCTGAATTTGATGAAAAAAATGGAGCAGACCAAACCATGCCTGGTGCTGTCTCACAGCAACATCTACTGCACATGAGACACCAGTGTCAGTGGGCAGGGAAAGGGAAATGCTCCCCACCAAGTGGCCACAGCTCTGCAATTCCACCCAAGCTATTTATTTATTCCTGCTAAAGTTCAGCGTTCCCATTTGCAGATGCAAAGTTCTGGGACAAACTTGCCAAGAATTAACTGCCCTGTCTTTTTTTTAAAACGGTTAGCTGTGCTTTTGAAAGAGTTACTAAGGACCAAAGGGTCACAGCATAATCATTTACAGAATGGATGCCAGGGATGAAGTGACAGATAAAGCCATTACAAAGATCACGCAGAGTAAGGAAGGAGAAACTCCTGCAATTTACTGTCTATCACTGTGAAGTGTGAGTCTGAGATAGCACCAGCTCTGCTCTTTATAGTGATTTTTTATCACTATGACTTTTCCTCTTCATAGTGATAGACTATAATGACTCAAGACCTTTAATTCTCCATTTCCAACTTCATACTGGATCTATTCAAGAAGGTAAAAAAAGATGAAATCAAGCCCATCACACAGTAGATAGACATCATGAAGAGGTGATGTTGCCTTGCTTTGGTTTGGAAGGTAACCAACCCAAGCGTGACAGAAATGAAGTGTTCCCTTTCAGCTAAATAAAAGCTGTGGTTGCAATACAAACCACTGCCCTGCACTGCAGCATAAGGAGGGTTTACAACCTGCTCTAGTGGGAGGGTGACTGGAGGTTCAGCCATGACTCTCTAAGAGGGAACAGGATCACTGGAAAAGAGTTTTAAAAATCCCTGTGAAAGACAGAACAGCTCATATCTTCCCCAGCCACTCCCCCAGTGCAGAATACAGGACGCTCAGTCCAGAAGCACTTTCAGTGCCTAAATATAACACAGGCATTCACACAGCATAAATAGGAGAATCCTTCTGAAGGGCTGTCTTCAAAACAACCTCCATTTTTCAGTAGGGCTAGAATTCAAAGTCATATACTCGCATGTCAAATTCCGGATATCCTCCCAAGAAAAATGAATTTATTGTTTTTATACCTGGCTATTTTTATAAAGTTTCTGGAAACAAGAAGCATTAACTGTGCTTAATGAATACTCGTACACCTTCATATTTCTCTTTGGTCACAGGCCAAGAAGATTTGATGGAATATGATCCTACCCTTATGGAATTTCATAACACCAGTTTTCATTGGCAACCATTGATTACATACCCCAAATGAAGCTGCTAGCTTTTTTTCAGTC
Organism: Urocynchramus pylzowi; assembly: GCA_013397555.1. Taxonomy (NCBI): domain Eukaryota; kingdom Metazoa; phylum Chordata; class Aves; order Passeriformes; family Fringillidae; genus Urocynchramus; species Urocynchramus pylzowi. The sequence continues at coordinate 1,539,232 of VZRH01002462.1, forward strand.
TTTTCCCTAAGCTTTGATATATAAACTTGTCAAAGCAAAAAAACAGCTGATCTTTATTATTATAGTTCATGCCAAAAATAATATGAAGCCATTAGAATCACAAAGCGTAGAATTTAATTAGAAGATGAATGCTGCAAAATATCCAAGCATAAGCATTATTATTATATCAAGAAAGAGTAAGCAAAAAAAGTGTAGCTTGGAAGAAAAGCTAACGTGCTACTCATGATGGACAAATTTGAAAATCCTTTGTTTCTATCTCTAAACACTCCAGTAAACCAAACATTTTAATTGGCAGTAGGATGTATGTACTGGCAGATACATGTCTTCTGACAGTGACAAGGACAACACCAAATCTACTACCACGTTTTCACAATGGAAATTCAAAAAATAAACTAGTAGAGCCAAAAGACCAAGTTGATATTGCTGGAACCTTCTTCAGGTCACTGGGCTATATAAGCAAGACTCAAATAGCACCCCCTCACTACTATGACTTATGAAAGTACTCAGCCTGACACTAGGAAAAAAACCAGACACTATTCATTTTGTTAGTTTTAAGTTTGAGTGGGAATTTAATTTGCTGAGGGGGGAAAAACATCATTTTGGCATAAAGTGGAGAGAGAACAGGGAGAAAAAGAAAACAGATTGGCAAGGACAAGCAAAGAACATAGAGAAAACATTTTTTCAGTGCAGATAGAAAAGGAAAAAAAATTTCCAGCTGTTGGCTAATTTTTTTAAGTTTTAAAAGTGTTCTGAAGAAGTAAAATAGTGAGTGGCAGGAGTTTCATGTAACATAGATAACTCAGAAGACTTCTTCTGAACTCCTTTGCCTATTCAGACAGCGCTTTTTCCCACTATAATCAAAGTTCTTTTTTTTTTTTTGCAGAGAGCCAGTAAAAAGCAACTCTAACTCATCTAACTTGTGTTCAAGTATATTACTGATCAAAAAGAAATCTAGAAACCACCTCAATCCTAATTTATGTTTAGCTCCTTCAGTAGAGAGGTCCAACACAACTACTCACCACTCATTCTCAAGAGTCATGCTCATCCTTCTATGTGTTATTACTCAAGACAACAGATGAGAGCAATTACACCATTCCATGAAAATAAGTTCACATTTGCATATTGCTATGATCTTGTACCTCACAGATGAGAGAATTGTACATTTTCCTCATCTGTACACAAATATTACAGCAGTTTCAAAAAGTCAGAAAGATGAATTATCCCATTCTGGAATCAAGCCTGCCTGCAACCCTAGACATCAAATAGCCTCCCAGTTTCTCACCTTGCTTTTCCTCAGAACAGTCTTTGTGCATCTTAAGCTGTTCTAGAAAACAAAATTAACTACTTTCAGAGACAAGAAAAGAATAATGTAATACACAGTTTTCTTCCACTACTACAGCTACCTGTGGAATCTTAAATTGCAAACAAGACAAATTTATCTGTGATCTTGAGAAAAAAAGGGAGATGTTGAAGCAAGAACACCTAAATTGAATAATGGTCCACACAGCTGAGGAGGTTTCAACACCTTCTTTCAGCTGGAGAAAGAATACAGGAATTATATAAAAGCTCTCAAGTGGTATAAAAATTATGTGCTTTAGCTGTATCCCATGTATAGTTAGCTTCCCTTCACAGGGTGGTACCCTGAATACCACACAATGAGAAAAGAGGAAGAGTCTGGCTACAGACATCAGTATAAATGTGCTTTTATAAGTATTGTTCTCCTTCTACAGAACTAAGAGTGAAATACCCCATATGACATTTTATTCTCCTGTAAATGAAGAATGCAACATGCAGACTTCCTGTAGTGGAACACACTTTTCTTTTCCATGTGCAATTTGAACTGCCAAGTTTAAACAGAGAAAAATATTATATGTAGCCATGGATATCTAATTTTAGAAAGACAAACAATTCTCCTGCTCCAGCACCAGGGGGGAAAAATGGCAAGAAAGAAATAGTTATTACAAGTCTTACGGAAAGGAGTCATGACAATACGCGACGTGCACAAAACGTAGAAAGGACTGGGTTGGGCAAGTGCCCATGAGGAAAACAAAGCTTTTGGGGGCATCTGAAATGGACAGGTCACAGTTAAAGCCATCACATCTTACTTGATACAGCTTGATACACTAATTTTTCTCCAGTGGAAAAGCTTTGGGAAGGCTGATACCTTTAGAGCCTTTGCGGTCACTGTCATGTTAGCAAGCACAGAGATTGGCATTATGATGGCTCCATAAAAGCAACTGTAATGTCTGCTTGTAATTTATAAACTTTATTTTCCAAAGTCACTGTGGTTTTGGCTTACAGAATTTGGCTAGAACTCTTCAGAAACTCAACTGGACAATTTTTCTTCCTATAATCTGAAGTAGAGATGGAGAGATAGTTTTATTGCATGCAAGCACATATTCATCACATAATGTAGTTCTTGCTACTACAAAACAGTAAAAGCCAGTATGTGAAATGTAAAGAAATATAAAGAAAAATATTTATCTTCATACAGAACCAGCGTGCTTTAATGAAGAGGCAAACAACAAAGGCAAGCATCTAAAAAGAGAAAATGGATAAAACCCCTGGATATTATGGGTTCTGAAACAAAACACCAGATTCTCCTTAGAAATGGAGTGCCAGTGCTGGAAAATTCATGCTAAAACCAAGATATAAAGTACAAGTATAAAGTATAAATTATACTTTATACTTGTACAATTATAAAGTATAAAGTACAAGTCTTTGTACTTACCTTAGGTAGCTGCTAAAGGTAGCAGCAGTCTCCACAAGGTAAAACTCACTAGTTTCCAGTACCAGAAGTTTATTCCTCAGAATTACGAACCGTCTAATTAGCAACTGAGTTAGCTAGCTAGTTTCAATTATGAACAAGCACTGTAATTCAGATATACCCACAGGATGTGTTACACAATTTATAAAACACTTTCATTCTTTAAATATACTGTTAATTAAGATCCATGAAAATAAGTATTGCTATCTCACCTTCAGAACTGAAGCCTGCCTTGCATTTCTGATTTTTTAGTCCAGTATTTGTGGACAGAAGTTTACCAGTCCTCAAGGCACACTGAATCCTATGTAAACTTTCCAGGTCAGCTGAGCTCAAAAATTACATTTGTTTTCTTTCCCCAGCTCTTGCTCATAGAAACTCCCCACGTGATTGTACCAATCAGAAATCAAATTCGCAATCTTAGGATGATCCTAAATGCTAGGTTTTGTTTGTTAACTATATCATTAACAGAAGGCAAAAGAATATTATCCAGAAGGGCAAAGAAAGAAAAAATAATTGAATTATCATGATTTCAAAAGTATGACAGAGCTTATGACTTTCTAAAAACTAAAACAAAAAAATTCATTGTTCAAACTAAGACATTAATAATGCTAAATCCTAAGAAATTTATCTCCCTGGCATTAAATTCAATAAAATATTGTCCAGAAATGCACCTCCTGTTTAATCCAATTTGCAATTCAATTATCTTGGTTAAAAAAACAAACATTAAAATACACATAACTAAAATTAACCTCATTGTTCATTAATACTAAACTTTACGTAGATGGTCTAAGGACAAAGTAACCACCCAAGGCCAACAACGAAACAAAAGGCCAGAAAAGAAAGTAACAGCGCTTTTTTTAAAGGGCACTTTTGAAATTTACTATAATGTCTAGAAATAGCCACTGAACAATTACAGTTACAAATTTAGCTTGCCAAATTACCATTGCATTGCATAAATCCAGCTAGTTATTCTGGATCCCATGCAGGGCACTAGCAGCCCCATCTCAAAGTCCTTTTAAAATACAGACCAACTGATGTTCCTCCTTTAACTCCCTCTGCGGTTCTTTGTTAGTGCCTGACTCAATTTTCTGTTTCCTTATTTTTATCACACATGAGAACACTGGGATATTTCGACTACTTACACTGTTCAAAATGTTTTTGAATTTAAATAGCCAAAACAATCCAAATAAAATTTATCAAGAGAAAACAGTGATACACAACATATTTCCCTCTTTTAAAACCCTAGTTTTTACCCCAAATTTTATCTGCTAAAAGTTTACCAGCCGGACTTCCTCCCCCTGCTCCAGCCACTCAGGCACTGCGAAGAGGCTGAATCTCTCTCACAGCAGCCAGCCAGGAATTCCCTAATTTCCGACCCAAGCAGTGACCCATGCTGAGCCAGGGCTGCCCTGACAACCAGGTACTCCTTGCTTCCCACTCCCTGTGCTGGCAAACCTCGACACAAATTCTTCTTTTCAAACAATATGACTTGAAAACAAATCAAACACAGGTTCCTAAAAATCCCCATAACAGGGAGTTGAAACTTGTCTGTGGATGCACACAGAAAAAAACTACCTCAATCAGATATAGCACTGCATAGGAAGCCAGAACCCTGTTGGTGTGTTCAGGACCTGACAGAGTGGTTTGAAACACGATACAGCCCCTTTGATACAGCTCACGAGTTCAGAAGTGGAGGGGCCGTATCCTATTAAAAATAACAGGAAATTGGCCACAGCAATAAATCTAAAGCTTTGGCTGCTGCAATTTCTTATCTTCCATGAGCAGCTGGTGGTGTGCAAAAAAGCCATGCAACTTTTCCTTCTCAGAAAAAGAAAACAAACAAACAATTTAAAAATCACTCCAAAACTGTAGCTTCCACTTGGTGATAGCTTGCATCAGTCAGTTGACAGCCTTGGGAGACCTAGACCCCCAAGATGCTTTCCAGTCACACCAGGATACTGATGGTTTACTGCTGCCTCCAGGCAAAACCACGTCACTGAAAAAGTGAAGATGATGCACAAAGGTTCACAAGTGCCAAGGAACCTCATCAGAGGCTTTGGCACTCCTGACAGTAGTTTTCTCATGCAATTTCTGCCTCCAAGTGATCTCTCTCTCTCCTCTGATAGCATTTTTCTCTTTACCTACTGAAACAAATTAAGATCCAAGACAACAGCAGCTGCTTCTAATGGCTTACCAACACTTAAAAGGGACTGCACCAGGCAGTGTTATCTCTGCAATTCCCACTAGTGGAGAAACAGCTTCTGCTGGGCTGGAAAAAAAAAAAAAGGATGAAGGGGGCAGGGAAGAGGTAGCCAAGGCTCTTCCTCGAATGGAATAAAATACATACGTCAGAGGATTTCATTCAACTGGCAGAGACTGCACTGAGTTTTTTGCCAGCATAACTGCGTCTGCTGTGGGTATGACTTGTTTTCCCACTCATAAAAGGAAGAGCTTTGCCAACAAAACTTTAAAGACTAACACCAACAACGGGGGTGTGGGGTTCGGTGTGTTTTCAGTACACATGGATGAAGTTAACTATGGTCCAGTTTCCTGCCAATCTGATCCACACATCGTGTAGTGCCAATATTTTCTTTCTTTCTTATTCTGATTAGGTCCTGCAAGCATTTCTGGAGCAGAATTTTCAGACAGACAATCTTCCTCTAATGCAATTTTTTTTTTTTTTTTAATCCCAGTGTAAGATCCTAAAGGTGGGAAAAACTTAAGGGCTAAGTAGTTCAATACAAAGGGCAGATGTCTACTTTAAGAGCTAAAAGCATTTCTAAAACATGTATATTTTGCCTGCATTTAGACAACCACAACATGTTAGTTGTATGAGATACAATGGAAAGATGAAACCACTGCACCTACTAAAAAAACCCCAATCATCAACAAAAACAACAAAAAAACATTCTTCCAGCCCTAGAGACTTAAAAACCAGAAGAAACTAATTATAGCAGAATAGTTACAACATGTTTGGAGATCACCTCACCTGTGAGTATGTGCCAAAACCAGGGCTCAGTTCTCTCCTGCTCCCTTGGGGGAAGGTGGAAGGGAAGTAAGTTCTAGTTTGGATACTGCAGGACCCCAAGAACTATCTCCCCTTGAAAAAAAAATGTATATAAGAAAACAGATTGAAAAAACTTCCTCTCCCTTGCATACACCAATTCTGTAAAGCTGTTTCTTTGCTGGAAAAGCTGTGCTAGAGCTGGGCCTGCTACATGCACCTTCTCATCTCAGTCATCCGATTTTGTATTTCAACCAGCTCCTGATCCCAAGCATGAGGAAGGCTCCGCTCATTTTTCAGCAGCCTCCAAGCACAAAAGGTTGTGAGCCAAAAAGTTTCATTCCTTGACATTACTGCTCAATAGTCTCTTCTCTAGCACCAAAAAGCCTAATACAGAAGTCCACAGAGTGCGTGGTGATCCCACTGAAAGAAAACTAACACTGGCAAAGGAATTACTAGGCTACCAAAATGACTTTCCACTAGCATATTAGAAGGGAGAGTTAGGGGTATGGAATTTCTTCATGCTTGAGGGCTAACTCTCACCAACACTAACCCATCTGTCATACATTGTTTTAGATCTGCCTTGATTTCTTCTTTTTTGCTGCAAAAAAAGAAATGCACATCAGAAATGTTACAGACCACCAGATTTGTTTCATATATTATCAAAGCTAAACATTCAAGAATTTTATGGAGATTAAGAGATTAGAGTCCAAGAGTTTTTATTCTTCTCTGTGCAAGGCTCTCTCTTTCAATCAATTTAAAAAGTGAAGTTCAAGGTATGTTGTTAATTCCTGAGGGGAAATGATACATAACCCACATGCACAAAGAAGTTGGCTTGCAAGCAGTTGTTTTTACAGCACGGAATCTGTTTCAATCTATGTTTGTTTAACAAGATGCAAGTCTAACAATGGTAATTTACTAAAAGCTTGTGCACTAAGTATGTACAATACCAGAAACAATGGTCATAACTCCTTCCAAAGATACAAAAGCATCTACAAAACTATCAAAACATAAGCACTGCCCTGGATTAGTTGTTTCAAAACCCGACATTCCAAACAGCTTCATCATTTCAATAATCCATCTATAAACATTTAACTAATTTTGGACTACTGTTTTGCATTCCAGCAATGAGTTACTGCCACTCAGTCCAACACAAAATTTCACAATTTGTATTTTCACCCATTTTTTTTTATAAGCCGTAGTATCATTACTGTTTGCTCGGCCAACTTTTGCAACAGTAAATCCTGGCTTAAGTATTGAACTAGGAACACCAATCATTCAAATAGCTATTTACTATTAAGTTCCTCAATCTATATTTAAGCACTTGAATAATCACCTGCTTGTACAACTAATGGCCAGTGACCACACAGCTGCAGAAGGCGAGGAGGCTCTCTGCCTCTCCAACAAGCCTGTTTGTCAGTGCTCAGGCACAACCTGCATCCTGCAGCATTACAACCATAATCACATTTTGAAATGATTCATTATTTATAATGTTATTTGAGGCTTACTAGATACTCTGTTCTCCCTGAGAACCCAGCAGAGCTAAATGAATCTTCGTGATGAACAACAGCCTGTGCCTTTAGCTATTGCATCAGATGGTCAAAGCTTCTTCGGTCCTTACCTGGTGTGCTCCCAACTCCTGTATTCCACAGAACGTATCTCACCATGATTTGTACCTGCTCACTGTCTGCACCAGTAGACTGAATCTCTCTTTGTCATGGTGAACATGTGGACCGTAAAAAAATTTTGGTTCAGCATTTGCATTTTGCCCCCAGACACAGTTTTACGACAAGATAGCACAGAAACTTCTAAATGGGCAGGTCACTTCATTAGAAAAGAATCAACCAGAAAACAACCAGGTGTAGCAATTCCCCTCGAGCCTTAGAAAACAATTAACAACAATGTTTACAAAGGGCATTAAAAGCGTTAGAAATACTTGCTTGGCAACAACAAACAATGCACAAACCTGCTCCTGAGGACAGCTGGGGAGTGGGTTGCAGACAGTTGTAAGGTCTGTAAACTATGGGTGTTTACAGTGCACTTTTTATTACCTTCAAAAATAAAGTGTTTCACGTTTCAGACACATTTGGTCTTAGTTAACTGCAGCAATCAGTTAACCATCATTCAATCACACATACTTGGAAGGTGACTCACCAGATGTCAGGTGTTGAACATGCATGTTCCCCAAGTAATATCTAGCTGCTGACATTTTTTTTCTCCCGTGCCTCCAAAGCACTGTGCACAAATGATCACAGTAGTGGGAACTTGCATCAGAGGATTAATATCATAAGTTATCATGGTTAGGATTGATATCATTAGGAGAGATATGCAATGCCATAACCACTCTGAATCTTGTAACAGCCATGAGATAAGCTGCAAGCTGTCTCTGTAAAGAAAGTAATTAAGGGAATGAAATTTCTGACTCTCTGAAAATTGCTTTTTTCTGATAATGTTCTACTTCTCAATTCTTCAGCCACTACAATGCAGGCACCATCATTATTTTTTCTTTAAAGAAATATAAATCCAATGGTGCTACCTATTTGGAGTAGACCCAGCATTTCAATTTAGCACATTTCAAAACAGTACCAAGTCATACACCTCACTGTTTTTCCCTTACTGGCAGGCGTCAATGTATTCAGCACTCATAGAGCATCTGGTTAGCAAGATGTGGCAGCCTTCAAGTTTTGGAATTCCTTTCAGTGTTCCTCTAAAAGAGAATTGTTTTGATCCCCAAGCTGGTCCAGATGGTATCTCAAAATTGTCCAACTCCTCCTTTCAAGATAGCTGCCACTATTGTTCCAGAGGGCCAAGCAAACAGGCTTCTCAAAGCAAGCCATAACTACTGGAGATGGTCTATCTAAGGAAGTTCACAACATCTAAATTCTCTGATAAGCACTGACAAGAGAGTTTCTGTAAATCAAAACTATTTCTCCAGTGTGTCAGGCTAGAGCTTTGAAGTCTCCTGCAGCTGCTGGGCTGGTAGCACCAGGTGACAGATTTCCTTAGAACCTCCTAGCGCTGATCCTAACACTGCAACAAACAGCCTTTACGGTTGGCTTGGACAGAGAGCCTGATCCTACAGCTAGCAAAATGTCAGAGCTTGCATGAAAAAAATCAACACACTGAAAACTCTTGTCAGCAACACAAGGAGGCAAAAGGAACAATTCCCATCAGAAGAGAAGATTCTGATTACTAAAGCAGCTTGTGCACTGCCTCACGTGCCCAGCAGACTGCTGAGAACCGCAGAATCATTGAGGTTGGAAAAGACCTCCAAAATTATCAAATACAATCTTTGACTGAACACTACCATGCCAACTAAGTAAGTGCCATGTCAAGATGTTTTCCACTTCCTGGGATGGTGACTCCACCATCCCCTTGGCGAGCCCATCCCAATGCTCACCCAACCTTTCAGTGAAGAATTTTTTCCTGATGTTCAACCTGAACCTACCCTGGTCCAGCTTGAGGCCATTTCCACTGGCTACTTTGCATAGGCAATAAGTTAATGCAATCCATCACCTAACCAGATAAATAAAACAGTTATTTGATCCTTCAATAGGAAAAAGTACATGTACTTGTGGAGAGGTTAATTGATAACAAAGCACTGCTGACTAAAGCCAGGCTTTTTGTACCAAAAAATTTTACAAGGGAATTATAAGGGCATTCTCGACCTCTTGCAATGTAACACCAATTTTTCTGCATGCTGTATAAAAAACACTGACATTGAATGCACCAGCAGCACTCTGTTGCTGCAAAATCCAGGCAAATTAACATAAAAATGCTCCTTTTACAAAAAAAAAAAAAAAAAAAAAAAACTGCTTTTTTAAC
>VZRH01002462.1:1548850-1565164 GCA_013397555.1 Urocynchramus pylzowi
AAAAAAAAAAAAAAAAAAAGCTGCATTTTTAGCAGTTTAATATAGTGAGAAAATAAATGCCAGTACACATCTCAGTCTCTACAATTTAATCCTTTTTACTTGCCCAGAATCTTCATCTACCATGTACAGTTACCAGGAATCACATTTTGCAGCTACTAAACCAATTTATAAAAGGAAAAAGGGAAGCACTTATTTTCACCTTTTGGGGGGTGACACTTTAAGGAAAAAGTTAACGAGCGTAACTTGAGTAATACAGAGCAAACAGAAAAAAATACTTCACAGAATTCAGGGGAAAAGGGAGAATAAAAAATAGATTATATCATCATCATTACTATTAACCCTTTATTACAGATAAAACAAAGAGGTATAAGAAAATGAGGCGCTCAAAGTTTCTTAATAAGCCCAACTAGAGAAACCAACACTCCTCAATGCTTTGGAGAATTCCTTTGTTTAATCCAATCTAGAAGTGAAATTATCCTTTTTGAGGGGCAGAAAAAAAGCTGTGCAGAGAAAGTGACTCTATCACTCTGATTAAGGAAATCCTCTTCCTCCAGATGGGTTTCCCCACCACGACACTACAAATTCAACAAGCCCCATTTGGTCCAAGTCTTTAACAGCTATATACATTTTAGGAGGTCTTTTAGCCAGCAAATATAACATTGCCCTTAAGCAACCAAGGAAAGAGTGTCACCACTCCAGGAAATACTCCAGAAATAAATCTCAATTAATGAAAAATTACAAGTCAACTACAACTATTTATTACAGTCCTACAGTATCTGAATTAACAAATACATTATGCTACTTGGATAAATGCTTTTCAACAAAAAGCCAGACAAAGCACCAAAAAACATTCTCAGGTTTGTAAATAACAACTATTAACTCCATTAAAAGGATATGAAAAACATACTCATGTGCAAGTTACTTTTATTTTTAATGGAAGAGTGGCCTTTGCCAATACCTGTTCATTTTCTTTGAAAAGTGTGTTTTCCATTCAGCCCAATACTAAAAATATAGTCTTCAAGTATGGCTATGGAAGATAAGGCATATATTTCAAATACAGCACCTCTTTATTTTTGCTTGTGCTCCAAACCAATAGAACGCATTTCCTCAATGTAAATCTTTGTACTTCAAATTGTTAAAATGGATTATATGCAAAGTCTTTTTAATGAAAACTTGCTACTTTTTCCGTCAGCCTTAGCAATATGAAGAACAAGAAAAGGGTGCTAAAAGCAGAGGTGTTTGAGGAAGAGTAGCTTTAGTTACAAAGCTGATCTCTGGTGAAAAAGCAAAATCTAGTAAAGGGGCAAAGAGACTATGCCAGAGGAAGAGGTTTTGACATCTCTTCTACCCAGACATGTAAAATTCACATACAAGTAATTCATTTCTAAATGCTAAAATGGATTTTTGGAAGGTAATGCTGAAATCCTTCAGAAAGACATTTCGCAGCAGAAGCCTCTTCTACAACAGGCTCCTCTTACACTGGCATTGCCCCCTTTCTTTACATGGTGCAAACTAATGGACCCTTAATGCACACCACCATTCAAAGAGTACTGAAGCAAAATATTGACCTCAGCTAATAATGTGCAACAACCAAATCACAAAACTGCACGTACACTTAGCACAAATCTTGAACAATGATGCACTTCAAAAGCCCAACCCTGGGGCTGATAAATGCACTCATACACCGAAATACAGAAGCAATCTATTTTTCTGTATGCATGTGCAGCACAGACAGGGTCTTAAACTCATAGTGGTGTCTGGTTTCATAACATATGCCCTTCCTTATCAAATGTCATTTGTATTGCCATCCCTGCATCTGTCTCCACAGATGTCATCCCATGTAATGAAGCATATGGGCTTAAGCTGACATTGTTTGCAAACAGGAAGAGCTTTTGGCAAGAGGAACAGAACATAAAGTGTTCTGCGGGCTGCCTCTCTTAACCCATCTTTGGTTGGCTTCTCTGCTCAGCTGAAACTGGTCGGCTACTTTCTGAGAGGGCAGAGTGCCAATCTAACAGATGGGCAGAAGTAAAGTCATGCCAAAGAACCAGAATGTGCATCTAATTTGATAATTAGGGGCTGAATTTCCCCTTAGAAATATTGCAGTGGCAGCGCACACAAAGTTTTCAAGCTTAAGGGTAAAAGAATATGCTTCAGCCTATCCAGTTGAGGGTTAATTCTGAAAATGACAAAAAAAACCCCAACAGAAGTCAGCCATGGAGGAGGGAGGAGACCAGCCATGGGCTCCTATCATTCAGGATTAGTATTCTTCAAGGAGAGAAGAAATGAGAGAAAGGAAGAAAAGACACAGCAAGATTAAGCCTTTATCCTGAAATAGCTCTTCACAAGGGGCACCTGCAAATCTTGGCCAGAACGTTTCTGTGGCCTTGCTGAAAATAATTTATGCTGAATACAGATAAAAGCAAGGAACTGATGGCCACTTTACAAAGCATTAAACACAGCTTTCCTGTCCACAAGGAACAGCCAAGCCAATAACTAGTAAAAGGCAAAGGACAAAGAGTGTTTATAGCTCGGTGGAAATCAAACATAATAATGTACACACGTACTTGGAACTGTTGACAATTATTGTCTTGGTCTTGATATACAGGGATACAGAGCTGTGGCATTCAAAAAAAAAAAAAGATAACAGTAAAAGAGAGAGCTGGGGACTCAATCAAAATTCTCTTTTCATACATTTTGCAAGTTTTCATGCAGTGAGGCAGTGGCCCTGTGACCATCTTAGAGTCCTGTCAAAGCAGGCTATTCTAAGTCATTTTTCTCTTCATCTTGTGCGTTCCCTCCCCTTTCTCAAGCCACTTTACTCAGCAGAATGAATGCTGAGCTCAGTTTGGAAAAAACATTGTTCTAACTCATTCCTCTTTTTTCCAGTTCTAAAGTGGCTCTTCCAATTTACAGTTTCTGAAACAAAAATATTAAGAGCAATAACTACGATGGCTTCAGTTAAGTGGGATTTACAGGCTTTTATTTTGGATAAACAAAGAAAATTTTTAATCCTGTCTTTTTATCATAAGCTCTATGTTGAAAAATACTCCAAGAAGCTAAGAGGTTACTTACTATCACTTTGCTTGCTTTGGAAATATGGTGTTTCAAGAGGGCTTTCACACTGTCAGTGGATGGAAATTAGCTCTCCAACACAAGTAGTGCTCTGAGTCACATCTTTGGAACAGAGCAGAAGGCTCAGTCACAGATTTAAAATAATTTTAATATGATAGCTGTAAAGTCTCTAAAATCACATGTGCTGCTTTCCAGACCTCCACTGAGATTTCCTTCTGAAGAAATTGGTCAATGAAATGTCCTTTGTTGCACTGTCAAATTCTGGCAAGCTGCTTCCCAGTATAGCAGGAGACTTAATTGGGCTTTTGTTTAATTACCACCAAGACAATGACGCTCAAATGAAGAGCACAACATCATCAAACGAGTGAAAGCAATCAATTAGGATGAGCCTGAAACTATCTTTCAAGAGAAAGGAAAGGGCTACTCATTACTGCAGTCACAGTCTAGAAATTAAAAATATAAACATGTCATTTACTAAAATAATACACAGCTTTTAGAAGCAAATAAATTATATGACATATAGCGCTTATAAAGGAGAAGCATCATTATGAAGCAAGATCAAGATTTTACACTGCAGCTCTGCTGTTAAGCTTAGGAAAAAAGAGACTTGAGTTACTGGATTAACATGAATGCTGGTATCAAATTGGGCAAAACTCTCCCAAATGCACTACAGGTACATATTTAGCAACAGCCTAGATGATACAATAAATGAATCAATGAACACAGAAAGAAACTGTTATGGAACATTTTAGGTATCAATTAGCTTGCAATGAATCAAGAAAGTAGTTGGCATCCCTAAAAATAAAATATGACCAAAAAAATCTAAATATTATCCTGGTAACTCCCCAAATCAGTAATACAATTGAAAACAAAACCACAAAAGGATCTAGTGTATATTCTACAGCAGTAACACAAGACTTGATATGAAATCCACAAAGAAACATCAACTGGCAAGACAGCAGCTGCATTTGCAAAGCCAAAAAAGGCTTTATCAAAAGGGCACACCTTCACATCCAGCTTTTACTTACACTAAAAAGTGCAATTGTACCCAACACTGTAGGCAAACATCCATCACAGCAAGCAAATGCCATCTATTAGTGGGAAATGAGACTTAACCATAAGGGACACACAGAAGGTCAGTAAGGGTACACAGCAATAGCAAAATGTCTGCCCATGATCTAAGGCTGGACTGACCTGAAGGAGTCTACCTAACTGTTCTGAAAATTCAGCTCCACTTTTTGCTTTAAAATCTCAGGTCTAGATTTACCTTTTGGTTTGATAAGTAAATGAACGCATGTAAAATCCTGAAAATCCATTATTTTCAGTGACCACAGTTTTCATGCTTATTGGTAAGAGAATATACTAAAGACTATCTATTTCCAGACTTATGTATTCAATTTCTACCCTAGATGAGCCAAACAGGACACTGTGCATCTCAGTTAGTTATTTTCTCAGCCAGAGCTCACAACTGCAGGGTCACCTATTAAACAACAGCACTTTCCCCACAAGAGCAAGACTAAGTAGCAATACCGCTAAAGAGGTTGTTGAGCTTTTTCTACCATTTATATAAGCAACCAATTGCAGACAGAAGTTGTATTATGCTTTCTTGGCCTGCATGTTATTACAATAGCATCTGCCATTAAATAAAAAAAAACAAAAAAAAAAAACAAACAAAAAACCAACTGGTTAAGTATCAGAGTTGAAAAGATATTTCAGACAAAGTAAGGAAAGTGGACAGAGAAAAAATAAAAAAACACATCAGGAAAAAAAACCCTAACACATAATTTAAGTGAAACCTTTATTACAGAAACATGATACCTCCTGAAAGAGATTGTAAAAATAATGGAAAAAACCCTGGTGAGACAGGAAGCTTAAACACAGCTAATCTAACGATAACTTTCATAATACAGGAAGCAAGCACGCTACCAAAGAGATGACAAAACCAGAGATTATTTTAGGTGTTTACTTATTCCCAGACGAAGCTAAAAAGTATGCGAAAGGAACTTGGGGTAAGCACACCAGACTTACTGCTGTGCCTCTTCTTTTAAAATAAAATCACAGCACCCAACTTGGCAGGTAATAACCTCCAACAGAACTTACTTTGGTACAAGCTGTCAGGAGTTACTGATCCCTTTCACACACTCACCTTTGGAAGTGCAATTTCCTGTTGCAATTGGAGTGGTGTCCTGATCCTGCAAACCTCTGCTCACATGAGTGCCCTGCTTTGGTAAGGGCATAATTGATTCTGTGCCGGTGGCAGCGGGGCTGGCAAGCACACGCTGGAGGCTTGGGGATGTAGTGCTCACCAACTGGACTTCCTGCCTGGAGCTTACAGTGCCAAGGTAAATAATTACGATACCACACTGACAGATGTGTCAGAAGTATGAGGTATTAACTAGATTTACTGCAGTCTTGAATAACTGAGTTGTAATTTTCCGCTCTCCTGGCACGTAACGTAACGATGCGAGGCGCCCTGCAGTGCCAGGATGTACCCAACTGCAACACTTCACCTGCTGTATCTTAGAACCCATGTGTACTGCACTGCCTCCTCTTGCACAAGACTCTGAGCCTCTTTTGTCCAATTATGCTGCTCCTCCACCAAAAGAGGGCTGAATTCAACCTAACAAAGTCTCAGTTACCTCTGCCTTGTAATCTGCTGAGACTGACAATTTAAGAAGTGTTTGGACAACATTCTCAGACACATGGTGTAATTCTGCATCTCATCCTGTGCAGGGACAGGAGTTGCACTCCATGATCCCTGAGGGTCCCTTCCAACTCAGGATATTCTATGATTCTGGTCAAAGGACGTAAGACACAGTTGTCATCATCATGATCCTGGCAGGATAAGGATAATGTAATCAGTGCTCAGACTCAGCAGACATGGCAATCAGGCATTCTTTTGCTTTTAATTTCCTCCGACCTTGCAGTTTATCCTTGTAGAGTTCACATTGTTCACGAGCTAAGGCATCTATGTTTGAACAAACTTAGTACACAAACTGCTTCCACACACTCGATAACGTCTTCTGCTCAACATTCCACCAGATCTTCAGAACCACCATCCATTGCCATATTCCTTAAGTCAAGAAGATATGAAAGTATAGAAATCACTGAAAAAATGAAATATTTCACACATAGTCTTTAAAGGCATATACAGACTTGCTACAATGAAATACCGTAATTGATTCCAGTATTTCAGAGTGTCCTAAAAACATAGTGAACTTTTCATTGTCTGACATTTCTAACTTCTGAGAGATATAAACTGCAGAGGTAAAGCTCATGGTCATGTCTA
Source organism: Urocynchramus pylzowi (assembly GCA_013397555.1). Lineage (NCBI taxonomy): Eukaryota > Metazoa > Chordata > Aves > Passeriformes > Fringillidae > Urocynchramus > Urocynchramus pylzowi. The sequence goes on from VZRH01002462.1 coordinate 1,555,215, forward strand.
GACACCACTCATCCAGTGCACAATGCCACAAAGGTCGTGGTGATTAACAGCTTGCAGCACACTCGCTCACAGTCCATAATAAAGAACATCACATCTGGGAGATTACAGATTAATGGTCTTCATCTGCTCACAGAACTACTCTTCAAAGCCATATAACTTTGTTATTTTATAAACTTCATTTACCTTTCCTATATCTCTCTACCATTATGAAGATATGTTTTAAAACAAAACAAAACTACAAAAACCCCACACACATGTCAAGCTGTCCTCAATCTCTTTTCCTAATGGGTAGAGGAATCACCACGTAAATAAATCACCATCACTGACAACATCATCTAGAACAGATTCTGCACTGCTGGGTGCAGAGCCCCTTTCTGTGCAGTTAGCACTTGATACTCAGCCCTATCAGTTTGCTACCCTGATTAAATTCTTTTAGGTTTGACCGCTGTACACAGAAATCACCACACATATCAGTATAATAACTTCACTGAGATAACAGTGAAGGAAATCTACATTTAAGTCATCATCCAAACAGTTCCTATCCATGCTGGTTCCCTGGGAGAGGCATTTAGGACCTTGCTTGGAGCATGTTGCAGAGAGCAGGTCGAATGATGCCTGACAGAACGTGATGTACAAAGCACCCAGCGTGGCCAACTTGAAACATTCCTGGGCATCACACTTCAAGAGAGCCACAGGTGGGGCAGGAACACACATGGGTGGATGAATGCATGGCCTGTCAAATGCCTCAGGATAAAGCAAATGTGTCTACCAAAGTACAGGTATGAAGGTAGGAAATACTGCAAAGGAGGTCACTTTGTTCACAAAGCCCCCAAAACACTGCACTGCCAAAAGTACTTACTTAAAGATTTCTGGATTGGTTTTATACTACCATTTTACCAGATCCTTTCCTAAAAAATGGGTTCAAATACTTAAGCAAAAAAAGAAACCTCACAAAACAACCAAAAAAACCTTGATTTTTTCCCAAGGTCAGTAACCCAATTCATCTTTATTTCTAAAAGAATGGGAAAAAATAACAACTACTTGAGCTAATACCACAGGTTTTTAAATTAAAAAATACTTTATTTTTTACTATAGAGGTTGAAATAATCAACTTCTTTGATTACAAAGCCAGAACCTTGTCCATTTTTCTGACAAAGACTCTGACTCTTCAGTGAATGCTTCAGTGGACTGTTGAGTCTTATTTTAACACAGTTCCCACAACAGAGCTATTCCTAAGAAACTAATACTATAAATCATAGAGCTTATTACTGGGAAGTTTTCCTAATCAACAATCTAGATTCTAGCTTGAACTTATAAAATTATTTTATTAACTCTATTACCAATGGGTGTTTTTCAACATCTAAGTTTTAAATGTTATTTTCATTCACATATCTTAACCTTTGCAAAAGACACTCAACAAAACTATCATGCTCTGCTTTCAAAACCACTGCCACGGGGTACTTAGGCTGTGGTAAAAAGCCTTCTTGAGATAAACAAACCTGTTTTCTTCACAATAAGAAACTATTGGAATAATGGAGGATATCCTTCACTGTCATTGTCCTGTCCTCTGCTGCTCTCTTTGATTGAAACATACAACATGAAGAGACTGACAAATGGGCTTGCTCTGATTCCATAATATATTATATAAATTAATTACTTTATAAATCCACACTGTTAAAGGGAGCAGAGAAAGCAAAATTAAGTGGCATTTAACAGTGGACAATGTTACCTGAAGTTAGCTGAATGCCCCTCTTATTGAACACATCTACATGCAGAGGTTTTTATTATCACCAGCTCATAGTCCAGCCAGTCACGACCATTGCAGTGTAATGCTGAATGCATGGGTGGTAGGAAATGCAGAATTTCACAGCTGTAGAACTAGTGATACTTGCAAAGGACACTGACCACACAAAGCTAACATGGAAGTTAAGCCACGTGTTAACAAACTTCTACTGTAACATAAGCTGAAATGACAAAGGTAGATAAGAAAACTTATATAACATCAACTAAAGTCGACATTATTAACTAATAGACAAAATGACTAATTGTCTCCAATGTGCATCCACCCCTTGTCAGATGTTTTGACAGATTAATTAGTGCATGGGTGGCAGTCTTCATACCTGAGTCAGGCTCAAGGAAAAACTGCATGACTACATCAGTCTCTCTGGATAAACTCATTTGTACATCAAAAGAGACAACTGGGCCATCGTTAGACAAGGTTTTGAAAGCTCAGCCTATCCAGAGTAATAACTTACCCTTTCAGCAGTGAAAAGTTATATGCAAATGTACACTACAAGAACTCAGAGCTGTTCTGTGACCGATAGCTTTAGGTTACTACATCAGCAGCAAGGAACAAGAGCAGCTAGGGCACAACTAACACACAGCTAGCTAGCAGAGGAGATCTCCTACCCCCAGCTACTGCATTCTCCTCACAGGTGCTTCTTTTCATTCCAGCTTCAAAGAAATGCTCATCACTTCACAAAGTCAAGCAAGTCCTGAGGTGGTATCAGTAATTTTCTTCCAAAAAAACCGTCTCAATTACTGAACCATAAATCTGCATTTCTGAATTTGCATATTCAAGCACACATGGCAATTTCCTAATCAAATGCAGAAACCAGAAAAGCTTTCAAGAGGTGAACCAGCTTCAGAGGGCAGACTATGACCAAAGAAACCAAAATCCTTAATAATATAGGCCAGTATTCCCCAACACACCACTTGCCTATTGCACCAAATAATTTCTTCTCCTCTTCCTTAGAATGTAAGTCAAAACATGTATTTTCTCTTTTCCTATTTATAAACTTCCCAGTACATTCTACAATACAGAAAGGAATGCAAAAACATTACTTATGAATTGAGATGTATTTTTCCATATACAACATTATATTTAAACACTTCTTTGTAGATAATGTTAAGCAGCATGCAACATCAAACTGCATAGCAAAAGCCCTAAAATATGCAAAAACTTTAAAAAATGTTCACCTTTAAATGGCAGCTTTTATTTCCCCCTTGTCAGAAAGAAAGATAATTTAAAAAAAGGAAGTGAAATTGTTAGCAATTAACATACTTACCATTTGGATGTTAAGTGTTATCTCACCTCAATAATGCTCTCCTGCAATATTTCAGTTCTGTTCTACAAACAAGATTTCCAGCTCTGCACTGATGCATTTTGGGGCACCAAGCTAAAAAGGGGAACATGGATACATGGAAGAGAACTTGCAAAAAAACCCTATCATTGTCTTTCTCTGCTCTCAAAAAGAGCCACAACAAAGTGGGGAGCAGCAGCATATCAATACTGTGATTTAGCTTCTCTGTTGGCACAGATTCCCACAGCGTAGTCTTGGCAAAGGTGGAAGGAATCACAGGAACTTTACTCAAATATGTCTACATGAGTTGTTTTATTCACAAGCAGAAACTTGCCCTGTCCACCCTCCATTCTGAAACTGACAGAGCTCTGAAGATCTATCAATATTTCTGTCTACCAGCATCAGACTACACCAGCCATCCCCTCCAATTAGCAGACGATTTCTTTATCTGCTAAACTGACCAAAGCATCCTCCTAAACAGGCTGAATCTTCACAACACTGTATGGAATGTAAATAGGCATCAATTACACTCAGTAGCTCTTAAAAGTATGCCAAATTAGGAAAAACAAGAAAAATAAAAGAAAAATTATTATCATTTCAGATGCCTGTTTTCCAGAACCTTTGAAACAAATTCCCACCCCTAAAGCTCATCAGGGTTTTTCTTCCTGAGGCAGGTCTGTTCACATGGGGCATTTTGCAAAGCTCTTAAGGGAGAAGTCAGATTTCCTCTGAAATGCCTCTTTTCTATGTTTGAGGTAGGACTTTCAAGGCCTGATCCATCTGAAGGCATCAGAAGTTTCACTCCACTTCAGCACAGCTTAATTCTCCACAAATTAAGCCTAAATACATTGCCTTACCCTTTCCTCTCCCTCTGTTCTGGTAAACAACAAGCACAATGTTTTGTGTAGAAATTCCTTTACACACTGTCTCCCTTTCAGAGCACCTGAGATAAGTGCTGCATATCACATAACCAGAAAATACAGGGTTTCCACCACCAACAGGACACATTTTGCACTGAAAGGACAAATGAAAGTCCTGTGTGAAGAGGTCAAAATCAAAATGGCACCAGTGACAGACATCAAAAACAGGATCTGGCTTCTATCTGTTGAATCTCTGATTGCCAAAGTCCCCTGATTTTGCCCAGGCTTGTCCAAAAACCTGGCTCAATTATCATCACCAATAAAAACCTAAAGGCATTTTATCTACAAGGTAGTGAATGCCTCCTCTCAAAAGAGGGAGTTCCATGATAAGAGCTAATCTCAAAAACCTTAGGAATGCAAACTATTTTCTCAGTTGTAAAAACAAGAAAGAATTTCACAAACACAAGTTAAAACAACTACTGGTAGCCTCCTGCTTCTCCTACACTGCCAACTTCTCCTGGGCTAAGGCCCTACCCTTTGTCCTTCAGAGAGATATGCTTTGAATCCAGCCCAATGGCCAAAGAATGTCCCATGAGAGAACATCAGTTTTATGCACCTTTACAAATGGCAGCCTTCCCATAAACTTTATTTTCTAAGTTCAAAAAGCAGTGTGAACACAGCTTCACACAGCTTCAGCCTTTTCAACAGGGAAAGCAAAGTCAGTCCACATTTTATTTTGCAGATAGGTGCAAGGCAGGCAGGCTGTAAGACAGCTCATTCTGGCTGGTTAGACCACCTAAAACTTGCACAAGTCCTGGCTTCTTATCCTTTAAGCTACATCACAGTTTCCTGAGACTTCCACAGACAACATGTTATACACGACATACGCTAATCTGTTAACATGAGGTGTTGATTGTTAGATCAATCACACAATGCCTGCTACTAAATCAGTCTTTCCCCCAGATGATAGATATGCAAGAATCAAGTATATCATGATGTTGGTATACTACAGCTTTGGCAATATTTTCTTAGAAACAGCCACTAAGCTGCAAGAGATATAGTTACCTCCACAAACCAGTCCTTGTGCTTCTCACAGCCACAGAACTATCATTCTGATACAGAAATTGAAACTATATTAACTACCCAAATTTTAAAATACCCTTTGTCCATCAGAAAACATACTAGAAATCATAACCAAATGGACTGATAACAGATAGCAGTGCTATATGCCTTTTAAATGAAGCCTAACCATCACTTCTGTCCTTCTCTATGCCAGCCCAGGCCACAGCAGAGCACATCTCAATAAGTTAAAACATCAAACTTGAATGTGTTAAAGTCCAAAACATGCTATCCATGAAACCTGAACATATACAAAAAAATTATTCTTTCAATTCCCCCTGCATGAATATGTAATTAAAATCAGCATCATTCACAGTACAATAGAGAAACTAAATTACTATTGTGTGTCTAATCATCAGCCCAATACCCTGCCTCTAAGAGCAGCTTACCTTGTAAGAAAATGTACAAAATATCACAACAGGCACATACAGCATCATCTGTCCTAAGAGAAATTTCTCAGTCCCTGTCAGATAGGGCTGATTGACGCCCTAGAGCAGTACAGTTAACATCCCCTCGTTGTAGCTGTGACTGTTCTTCCTGTACCTGGGAACACTTGTTCATCCTAACAGGCTTTGGTTTATATGATCTCCTTTGGTGGTATACACTGGAAATGGTGATTTAGAAGTATTATACACTTTGTCTTTCAAACTACTCCCTATAACAAGTCATTGTATCAAAGGGTAATGGTCAAGCACTATTTTGCACATATACATCCTCCCTCCTCTAACTGACCCCCTTGAAACAGTCCTATATGAATATTTTCTGTTCAACGTCATATGAATATTTTTCAATCTCTCTCCTTTGACAGGAGACCACAAACTGATCATTCCAGGTGAATTTGAGCACCAGTTTAATAACATCCTTTGTGTCATTAACAGAATATTGCAAAACAACTCTGGCATTTTTCTTCTGACCAACACTAAGCATTAAGAAGGCACACAAGTTCAAATAAAACATTGTTGAAATCTTCCTCTCCACCTTAATAAATATAGCTAATTTACAATCCAGTAACATGAACAAGTAATTTGATTATTCCATCTAACATGCATATTCTTGAATTTATCAACATCATCTGCTATGCTTCCCTTTCACCCAGCTTTATTGGATTCCCTTTCCAATTTCTCAGTCTTCTTCAATCTTGCCTAATCCAAATACTTTTGCATCATTAGCAAGTTTTGGCACACCATCATTCATCTAATTTATTAGATCACCAACATGCATGTTCACCACCCTCTTTTCAGAGGTGTTTATACATCACATAATGTAATTTTAGGTTTACATTGTTACTGACAAAATAAAAAAGTATTCTTACTCATAAGGACAGGTAGACTGAGTGAGAATTAGAAAGAAGAGTTGCAGTTTCCAGAAGATGTCTTTGGTGCTGAGCAAAAAATAAACTCTTTACATGAGCAGAAAATAAGACTGTCACAAGGACATCAGAGGGGTCAGCATTCTCTTCTTCCCAAGCCAGCATGCATCCATTATGTATTATACCCAACATCCTCCAGAAGAGTCCTTTGGACAGAAAACCTTCTTAATGTTAGCTAAATTTACAGTCACTTAGGTATTTGCATACAGCTGACAGTAACATGTTCAGCTGCTTGTTAGGACAGCCATGATAAGGTAGGAAATACATCTTAGAACAAATATGCACTTCTTTTTACATACTTTGTGCTGCACCATAATCTTGTGTCCTTATTTCCTTTAACATTCCTGCTGACAGCCCAAAGGAAAGGGGAAGAGTCATGGACTGCAGTTCCTGCTCCTGGGGCTATCTCCAGGTTGGTGAGGAGCCCTATTCCTTCAGAGGGTGTGACATGTCTCCTCACCCATCACCTCTTCAGCTCCATGTGCACAGCAAACCAAAAGGCTTTAAGGAGAACAAGGCACCCCATGGGACAGGCTACACTTGCTCTGGATGTGGACTGGATCCAGCACCACCAGGAGAAGCTGCACCAGCCCACTGAGTTTTAAGATCCCCTGCACCAGGCACAGGAGGATAGGGGAAATAAGACAACAAAACCAAAATCATATTTTTACCACAAACTTCAGCTCTGGTCTGTCTCCATTCCTTTAGAAACATCTCTTTAATTCGTGTTTTTTTATTTATATTTTTAACAATTTCATAGGTGGAGGCAGCAGCTTTTGTGAAGTCTCTGAATAGAAAACCAGTAGATTTCAAAAAAGGAACCTGACTTTTCCATTTAAAATTCCAGAGAATCTTGTGCACAATCTTGTACCATACTCTCCCCTCACATGAGGAAAATCTACACGGTACTGCTTTATTTTCAAAGATCAGGATCTGTTCCAATGGAACTCCACAAAGTATAATAGGTGAAGGTATGCTGTACTTCACAGTGGACTTAGACATTAAAAAAACTTCTATGGCATCTGCTCACCATAAAAATTAGGCCTTTACTGAAATCTTCTCACAACTGAGCTGGATACACAGGCACAAATATACTGCATGCTAAGTATTATAGCCCAGCTCCTGCAAGGACTTGTATGCACGTTTATTATTATGTATATAAAAAAAAAAAAATCCCATGGTTTCAAAGGCATTTGAAAGGCAAGGTGAATTGAAACACATGGGTGGGTCTTTGCAGGACTAGGACATATATGCTGCTGAGCAGCACTGCCTGCTGAAAACTATGTACCTGTTCTATATGAGCAGCAGTTTATACATTTCCCCCTCAGCTGACAAACCCCTGCAACAGAGAATTTGCTTCCAGCTGAGGAGATGGAGTTCAAGTACACTTTTCATACTGCATATACCTATGCTAAATGTAAATCCATATTAAAATGAGCTACTTAAGTAACAATTAATCAAACATAGCCTCACTGCATATGAAGAGAAACAGAATGAAGAGCAGCAGATTGGCTCAGCAGTACCAAATAAACATAGAAAAAGGAAGCCATAGAGTTATCACTCTATGCAAACACTCTATTTGTGTGTATATATGTAAAATTTTTTTTTCCATGATTGGAGGAGCCACTGTTGGCCAAAGCAATTTGCTAAGTGTACAAGAGTAGATGCATTTCATAGAAACCCATTCCATACCTAAGTTACAATAACTGACTCATGGGCTTCTGCTGGACAAGAATGACCAGGAGAAAAGTCAGTCATTAGTACTAACACTGGTTGCTAATTAACCCTCATGAACAACGCTGCACCGAAGCTACTTCTGCTACTATTACAGAAACATTTAAAAGGCACGTGTAAAACTCTAAATATAATGTACATATAAAAGCTCATATTGCTCAGTACAGAGATCAGCCCAGCAGCCCTCGCTCTGGCCTTGGTATGCACCACTGGATTCCTTGAGGATGCATCAAGGCACACGTACTTTATCCAGCTTCTCACACACAAATGCACTGGCAGAACTGATGGTGCACAAGCTCTTTTAGGGACTATCTTTTAGCACTGATGGGCAGTGCTTCAGCCCATAAATTGTCAAAGCTCCCAAGTTTTGTATCATGACCTGTGAGATATACACAAGTGCCCTCTGTCTGTAAGCAGCCCTGGCACAGCCTTCTAAAGATACCAGAAAGAGTTCAAGTAGTGCCAGTAACAGAACAGGTCCTAAAGCTTATTGGCATTACTGAAATGTCAGCACACGCTCTATTTTATACCATGTAACAACTACTAGATGTCAGCAACAAAACCCCCAGAGGCCAAGAGCAAAAGCTGTTTAATCTGTATTTTGTCACTCATATTTGATGGGACATTCTCAGTTGGATAATGAGAACACAGTCCTTGCTGGGACTGCCTCCCCTCACATCTCTCCTCAAAAAGAGCTATCTCCTCTCATAATGTGGAAGTTGGCAGGTGGTGACTTGTGATTTTGTAGGGGGGGAACCATTTTATATGAATATTTTTCCAAACTCTGAAGAACTGCAGCATGTAACAGTGCTTTTGGAATAACCAAACCCTGTAGCAACTATCTGCATAGAGTTTAAAGAAAAAAGAACTGGCTTCTGGTAAAAGCATTTCTTCTATGGTTTCAGGCTACGTGCCAAAAATCCCAGAAAACTTCTTGGGCAACAACATATTGAATCTGAGCCTTTTACGGGTCACTGTTCCCACCTTGTTAAAGTTACAAACAACCAAAGAGTTGCTTATAATGGAAACATATGATTATTTTATGCAAATCAGAGAGATAAAACATACTCGATAGGAAAGCTCCAGCACACATCATATCCACATACCACACATACATTATGTAACGCACGTCCCAAATACACCCCAATAAAGTGAGCTGGTTTGAGATCTTAACAATTCATCGACTTTGCCACATCAGAAACGAGAGCAGATGTCACTCTTCCCTGCCTCGCTGCGATCTTTGCGGCAGCGCTCGCAGAGTTACAGACTCGTTGAAGACGGCCAGTTTAGGCTTGACTGTAACTAACAAAGAGCAAGGTAAAGCCCCGGGCGGAGGGGAAGGCAGACACGGGCATGCCGCGATGTAAATAGAGGCAGCCCAGCACGGAGCCCTGCGAAGAGCCGATCTTCGCTATTTACAAATACCTCTTGACTAGACAAATGCCGTGTTATCTGAGTGTCTAACAGATTAAATTCACGGGCTGGACGGACCGTCCAAGGCTCGCTTATCGCAGGTCACCGAGTGGCATTTGTAACGCAAGCAGGGCTGTTCCGGTGGTTCACAGAGAGCGGTGCCCAGCCGGCGGGGCTGTGCTAGCCCGCTGCCGAGCGCTCACGCCGAGTGCCGGGCACCGCTCGGGCTCTTTCAAAGTCTGCGCGGGGACGCGCCCGAACTCCAGCGAACTCGGCGGCGGCGGCTCCTTACCTGCTGGGCAGCGCGGCGGCTCCGGCTGTCTGCGCACCCGCGGCAGGCGGCGGCCCCGGCCCGCGGGCAGCGGCTGCCCC
>VZRH01002462.1:1565661-1576991 GCA_013397555.1 Urocynchramus pylzowi
GCCCCTTCCCGGCCCTCCCGCCGTGGGGCTCCGCGCACGTGTCGGCCCGGCCCGCCCGGGAGCTCCGGGGGAGCTGGGGGAGCACCCCCAGACAGACTTTGGGAATGGGCAGGCGGGGAGCCGAGACAGGATCTGCACGCGTGGGCCTGGAAGCTCCTGAGATTCTCCTTCCAGCCCTCCCGTACGGAGGCGCGGTGCCGCCCTGCTTCTCTGTAACCACTTCTCTGCCCTTCCTTAACTCCCTGTCCATCTCCTGCAGCCTTGCGCGACCGCATCGTTTCTCTCCATTCCTCCCTGAGTTTGCTTCTGCTCTTCCCATGTCAGCCCTTTCGGTCTCCTGCTTACTGTGTGACCCTCACTCGTAGAAGTGTGGTTACCCCTGCCCTTCCAGCTGCACAGAGGGTGAAATACCCGTGATGGGAAAACACTCATGATGCCGCCGTCATGCCTCTGTGCTTTGCTGGAAAGCGAACGGGAGAAAACCTGAAGTTGGCCTAAAATACGGTGGTTTGTAATTACACGAAATGCCCAGGACTTGGCAGATGTGGGAAAGCCCATCTGATGCCTGGTGTAAATGACAAACGGAGCAGGGAACACATCACGCTGTAGGAATACTCTCGGGAAGGTTGAGGCTCCCAACAGTATTGAATATATCACACCAAATCAAGTAGGCTTAAGAGCAATGTGAATATTAGAAATTATGCGTAGATGTATTAGAATTTATGTCTAGAAAGTGTGCACAAATACCTCTGGTAGCAATAGGCATCTACAGAAATGTCAAAGGCAGGTATCCCTTTAAAACAACTTTGACACTGGGGAACTTAAGGACTCTTGCAAACAGGGGAAATTATTAAAAATAATAATGAGTGAGAATTGATAGTATTTTGGAGTTGCTGTTACTGTTTCTTTCTTGTACACCTTATTGAAGGAGTAAGTGAGCAGATTCACTGGAGTCAGGATTACTCAGATTATTAATGGTAAGAGGATCAGGAGCTGAGAGAGGGAGAAATAAAATAAAAAGCACAGATTCTTGATTTTGATAGATAAGTAATTGTATTTAAACACTGTACATGGCATCACAAGTCTATGCCTTACCTCTGGCATAATAATATTATGATTACATTTTGCAAGCACTCCTTTTCATCTGAGACTCTCAAGCATTTTACAAGCACCACACCTTAATGAAGTAAGTAATTATCCCCATTTTACATATGGCTACACTGAGGCACTAAGAAGTGACACCATTTAAGATTTAAACTTGAATTGTACTTGACTGTGTGTAGATACCAGAGCTTAGTGTAACAATCTGGAAGAAATATCAGGTGTCAGAATGAGATGATAAAATGGATCGTGGAGCCACTGTGCTCTGAACTGATACAGAAAAGGGATTACTCTTACTAAGTAGAAAGTTGCAAAAGAGGGTAGTACACATCAAAACTAGGATTTGACTTGTTTGGTTGCTGTCCTGTCCTCCCCATGATGGGCCAGGTGTAAAGATGCTGTTCTTAACATAGTAAATACTGACTCTTGCATCTGTGCCTCAAGGTGGTGTGCTGCCTCCCTAAAGCCTTTTAGTCGGATTACTGGTTGGCAGCTGGTCGCTTTCACTTTCTCAGGTCTCTCAGGATTTGAAATAAACTAATTTAGGGAGTTTAACTGCAAAAGGAACAATGTTGCAAGAATCACTGACATGCTGAAGGATGGGGAGATTTCTGAGGGGGGGGGATGTGACATATTGGTCACCCGCAGGATCGGGTCCCCTAGAAGAAATAAAAGTAACTAGAACAAATAAAATCATACTGCTTCTCAGCAAGAGCAAGGTCTGCTCAACAAACTCTGCAAAATAAAATGCATTGCAAATTTGCCCAACCAAGAGAAGCTCCCGAAACAGGGAATTGTGATGATCATTGCTTTTTATGAGATTACTTAATGCAGTGATTGATATCTGTGTTAGACTTTGAGATTGTAGCAGTAGGTGCTTTAAAACACCAAACTTCCCAGACATTATAGCCAGTTCCTGCAAAGAGATTTCCATATGCAGATCTGCTGTGTTGGTGCTACTACAGTTTTCTAGGACCATTAAAACCTGCAATCTTTACGTATATCTTTGTTCCTCAAGAGCAGTCAGGAGTATATGAATTTGGGATTAAAACTAACAATTCTTATCTGCTAGTTGGGGAGTGATTTAATAAAAGACAAAAACTAGTTTAGGTGTTACTTAAACCGTTTCAAGAATCAGAGGTAAAAAATTATTTTTACAAATTACAAAGATTACAAGATGCAAATTATTGATTTGGTTCCAAATGCCTGTGCTGGTTCAAATTTGTCCAGCAAACTTTGATGGTTAATCTTGTACCAGTCATATGTAAACTGGATTGTGTACTGTCTTTCTATGCTGCTAGGGAATTTTACAGCAATTTTTTTTAACCTGAAAACACAACACCTATAAATTATATTTAGAGATTTTATTGACTTCTTGTAATGATTTACGGATTCTATCTCAAAAATATTTCCTCTGCTCTGGTATAATTACATTTTTACACTGGATCCTTGTACAGTATTACCAGGTTTATTGTATTAAGTGCTCTACAAAATAGAACAAATATCTAAATAACATATAAGTAGAAACATCTCAACAAATGGGAAATAACTCACTGACATAGAACTGTACCTCAGTTACCTTAGCTACCAGGTTTTTGGCTGATGTTGATGGGCATGTAGCAGCACATCCCTGTGTCTGTTTTCTTGTCTGAAAATTGAGATAATGATAGTGATCTTAAGAAGGTGCTTTTTTGATTTCCACATGAAAGCAACATATAGGAGAGAGGCTTTTTTTTTTTCTTTTTTTTTTTTCTTTTTTTTACCCAAATTTTAGATTTGCTAGGCCTGAATGTTTTCTCAAAACGCCATGAAAATAAAGCCCAACACCATTCAGCTTGACCAAATGGCTGAGGTTGACCAAATCAGCAGAGGAAAACTGACTTTATCTATGTCAAAATATAGGAAACATTTGTTATGAAACTGTGCAAGGAATTTTGAAGTGGCTTAGCACCTTGATAGCAAAACCTGTATTAAACATATTTTGAGTGTATTAAAGAATCTTGTTATAACATGGAAAAATCTCAGTCCTTGTTGGTCGGTGAAACCGTGTCATAACCTGTTCCATACAAAAGTGTCTTTAAAATGTGCTTAAGCAACAGCTGGTGGTTTCTTCTGTGAACAGTAGATGATGTTTAATTAGCTTTACAGTCATCTACATTACAATCAAATCAAAGAATGCAGTTGCAACACATTCCCAATTTGTATTGTAAATGTGACCTTAACTGTGTTCCTAAAATCTCTGTCATGTGCTACAGCTGGGTACACTGACCTGATTGTAATGTAAGCAGAAACTTAGTGCACTAGCAGAAATTTCCATTCCTAAAATCATATTAGTTCTTTATATATTGATACTTTAAATGTTTGAAGCTCACCACAAAAAAAAAAAACAAAACTTCTCTAGTATTCAGTGCACTCATTAATTATTCCATTTAATAGTGTTTCTCAAAATCATCTCTTAGAAAAGGAATTTGGATTACACAACCTTGAAAAACAAACCTGTTGCCACCAAGCATGAGCTAACATGTTATAATACTCTATGGCTTATCACAATTAAGCCAGCACCCAGTCTTGTAGTCCAGAAAAAGTCTTGGTTGATTATCTGTGCAAATAAACTATGCTGTGTTGAATATTCTAGTTTCCTTAGGGTTGTATTCTGCCTGAGGACTTGTTTAATACCTGTGTCTCTTTTCAGATCTCCAGTCATGGCAGTAATACAAAAAACTTTTTAGTATTTGTGAGTAAAGTAATGAACTTTTGATTCCATTGTTGGCAGTACTCCATAGGGGTTTGGGATGATGAATGTAGCTTACTATGCAACCATTACTGCTGTCCAATGACAGAGTGAATAACATTTTTACAGTTTTCATGGATTACTAATTTGGATGTTTTTGAGGGTACCATTTAGCATGGTATTAGGTCTTAAAATTTCTGAAAACAGTGGCCATTTGAAAAAAAAACCAACAAAAAACTCAAAAAAACCCCAAAACACAACCCAACCCAAACAAAAAAAAAAATTACTAGCTTTTAGCAGAACTTAGTTTTTCAGCTTGCCTTGAAGTCAGTATACACCACTGATTTATAGATGCTTTAGTGGCTGCCCACTTCTGATAATCTTCATGCATCTCAGCATGGATTTATGTGTCTGACTGTGGGCACCCCATTGAAAATACTTTTTTGCCACTCAGAGATAAATGTTTTCTTGAGAAAACAAAGAGATAATGTCATAATCTAAAATGTGGGTTTGGGACTGTCACAAACCTGTGTAACCTGAATTGAACCATTAATATTTGCTTATCTCTGTGAAATGGGTCTGTGACCATACTTGGATATGACCGCACTTCAAAACTCCAGATTGTAAAGTTTTCTGAAATTATTTTCTGAAGTGTACTGTAAAAGAATAAAACCTCAGCTAGATGTGTCTCAGCTTTTTGGAATCTGTATATTGTTTCTAAAAAAGCTCTGATTCTTATTCTCACTTTTGGTCAAAACAAACAGGGAACTTGCTCTGAGCTAGAGCAGTTTGGGATGCTGAGAGGTGTATATATAAATATTATAAATATTGTAAAAAATAATATTATAAATATTATTTTCTATGCATCACACTGTCATTTGTTTGATAAGCTAGATGCTCTGGAAAGACTTGAAATACATAAAAAAACATTTCCTGGAAAGGACTAACACAAAAATTTTATAGGAAATATCAATAAAACTGTTGACATTTAGACTTGGAAGAGGTGAGGAGATAAAATGAAAGTCCAAAGTCATTAAGATGTAGAGAGCAGTTGTTTCCTCCTTCCATATTTTGTTTGTTGGATCATTTCAGTTAGTGGCTCATAAACTATGGCTGTTTGAGATGGGTTTCTTACTACAATTAGTTGGATGACTGAAAACTCACTGTAGAGCTTGCCTGTAAAAATGCCAGAAGTAATCTTGGGAGGGTTGAGCGTAGGATAAGGAAGTGTACTTTTGTCTTAAATAATCAAACTTTTCATAGAGAAACATTGGAAGATTTTAGAGACAACATTAAGATAGGTAGAGGCTAATAAGTGATTTGATTACTTTGTCATGAGTGGTGTAAGGGATGTTCTTAATTATCTCAGTGTCTAATAAATTGTTTGACCAGTAAGTGAACACAACACAAAGCAAGTACAGATTCTCAGATAAGTACATGCATTAAACATATATATACATATAAATTTATAGATAGATAGATAGATAGATAGATAGATAGATAGATAGATAGATAGATAGATATTACAAATATATATGTATAATAAATAACAGTGGAATTTCCTCCCAATTAATTCTTGGTCTTGGAAGACCAATATTTCAGCTTAAATCCTGGGTTTCATGCTGCAGTGGACCTAAAGCCCCGTGTCAGTGGCCAGGTTAAGTCAGATGTCAAGCAGTCAGCAGGGCTGAAATGAGGTAAAGACTTAACTTTTTAGCAGGGATAATGATGAGTGGAAAGTATCTAAGTCTTGTACTGAGCAAGAAATTGGGAGCTGAACAGGAGATACCGGCAGATAAGCCATCTGATATATGAAAGAATTCAGTGTGCTGAACATGTCCTTTAGTGTTCTGGTGACTCCTGTCAAGCCTGAGGGAAAGGTTTTCTTTCCAGGATGGTCTAGTGGTGTGCCCAAGCAGGTGGAATGCCATGGAGAAGAGTATCCACTACCTGAGAGAATTACCTGGGCTCAAGGTAATCTATAGGGATTCAAATAGAGAGCAGTCCCATGTAAATCCAGATGAGATCCATTGTACACAATTCATGAGGCAGAAGTTTGTACACAGCTGCCTGTATTCACTTCTGGGGAAAGAAACCCAAACCCCACTCCCCCTCCCAAAAAACCCCCCATGTCTGCAGGTTTGTTTTGGCTTTTTTTTTTTTTTTTTCAGAAAAGTTCATATTGTTTTTGTTTTAGAAGCCTCATTTATTTTTAAGTGTGTGGGCACAACCTCAGCTTCTGTGAATGATGCGTGCAAATGCAGAGACCCACTGTGCAAGTACTTCAGAAGGTAACACCCATTTGTCAACAGCCAGTCAAGGTCAAGTTTTGCCAGAAGGAAAAATCCTGCCAAACACAGTCTTGGTCGGTGGAATTTATTTAAGGGTGAATGAAGCAGAAATCTGGAGTTTCTTTAAATGATACAATACTGTGTATTGTGAAGTGAAAGTAATTACTGACAGAACTGGTGTTTCCAAAGGGTATGGATTTGTATCTTTCCTGGACATTGTGGATGTTTAAAAAATAGTAGAAACACAAATCAACTTCCATGACAAAAAGCTGAAACTGGGGCCAGTGACTATAAAGCAACAAACTTGAGTGCATCCCAGATCATAACAAAGGAGAAACAAAGTATGAGCTCAAGGCTTTAATTTGGATAGTTCATAGGAAGGGGTTGTTCAAACTGGAGATTAAGCATAGCAAGAGCAGCCGTGATAAATGATCAAGAATGTAGAATAAAGAAGCCAACAAAGAAGGAAAACTCAGACTTGTGAAGGCAATTGTGCAGATATCGTGGCCAAGCACCACTGGGAGAGATGGCCTTTGAGGAAAAGGGAAATTAAAAAGTAGTGGAAGAGTTAATAAAGTAGTTAAAGGTGATAGAGGAAGAAAATCACTGAATGTAAGATAAAGAAAAACAAACCTTAGGGAGGTCTGACAAGAAATAGAGGTAACCTAACTTACCAGCTGGCATTTTCTAAATTCCCCATTTTAAAAAGTGGTGGTAAAGGTGGCAGGAGTCAGAGATGGCTATAAAAAAGTACATGCCTTTTATGTAGTACACTTCTCTCTTAATTGCTTTTCTCTCTGGTTAGAAGAGGATGATACTCACAGTAGATGTACTTGTGTGTGGTTAAGCATACAGTTCTAACAAAAATGGGGGCCAAAGGAGATGCAAGCTATAGATCCATGGAAATTAGGGAAGAGTGGACCACAAAGGATACATGTTCCCATCTTACCAAATGCCCTTTAAAACCTGATAACTCATTACCCATAAGATACAGCAGTGTTTGATAGTATAATGAATGTATTTTTTGTGTTAATGTATGTAGTGTGAAACATTTGCTTGGTATTGTCGTTTCTAGTTGGCAACAGAACTCTACAGAGAGGGAAATCACCATTAAAGAAAAAAAAAAAAGTGTTCCAATCTTATTTACAGTTTAGTAACTGGTAATTTGAAGCCCTCAACAATATGGACTTGATGTGTTAGATCATAATGTAATTGCTGTAATTATTTATAATTTTCTTAACTGTACATCAGCCCTTTAAGCATTATGCTAATGGCTGTATTCATAGAGTTTGAAAATAATGTTTTTAGAACAGAAAAGAAAGACATTAATACCTTTTCACTACTGTAACTATTGCTTTAGTTGCAAACCCATCTTCAGGTAGGAGGGTATGTGTTCACTTACATAAAAAACCATTTCATTTTAGATGTTTGCTTTCTTCTTCCACCCTTCCAATATACTAACAAGTGTTAAACAAGTAACATTTACATTCAAAACTAACATTTACTAACATCTCAACTAACAAGCACCCTGGTTTTCAATCCTTTATATGATTAAATAATTTACTATTTTTTGTTGTAGTGGGTCTATCTTTGTAACTGCTGAGCAGCTTTAAATCCAGTGGTCAACATTTCTTCAGAAGTTTGTAGATTATTAAAAAATCAGAATAATACTGCACTGCATCTAAAGGTCAGAGAATACTTTCCTGTGATGAAAATTATTCAGAGTAATTGCCCTAAATATATCAGGGCAATTAAGTAATTGAAAGCAGAAGCTGTAAGATAGTTTTATCTCTGTAAAACACACTGGTTATAAAACCCAAGAATTCATTTATTGTGTTAAGGTTTCTTACTATCATTTGTGACAGATAGGTGTTACGAATTAGAGCACAGGGACTTAGGGTCTTAGCTTACCTGATGTTTGAACTCATTTGAGCTGGTGTCCCCACAGCCCTCTTCCCTCTCCTGCATATCCCTGCTCCACCTGCTGAGCTGGAAGAGACAATTTATCTGACCAGACAATGCAGCAGTTTGCAGCCCAATGTATCTGTGTACATGTGATGCTGCTGGAAAGGTCTCTGCTTGACATAATATCTTACCTGTTTAACCTTCTCACCCAGCAGTTCAGACCAGCACCAAAGTTGTCACAAAGGACCAGTGGCAAGGTGGGGAACAGAAGGGAGGGTGTCAGTGTGGCAACATTGCCTGGAGGTGTTTTAAACTGTGAGGAGCCACAGCTCCCTATCCAGCACCTGCATGTGATTCACTGTCTCACCTTAGACAAGCCAGGTAACCTCAGTCACCTTCTCAGTATGAGGACACCTCCCCACTGGTGTTTAGTAAGCTGTACTAACTAATGTGATCCCAAACAATAGAGCAACTGTAGGTATTTGAGCCACTAATACAGTCATCCAATTGACCCTAGCACAGGTGTAGGCATTAGCTCTTCAGTAACAATTTCAATTGGTACATAAAAAAATATTGTAATACTCACTAGAGAAACACCCCCATCTCCACTGGGAACAGAGTTACAATTTGTGATATGCTGTGGTCCCTGATTTTGTTAATAAACTGTGAAAAAAGATTGTGCAGGTCACTTCAACTTTTTCCAAGAGCAAAAGCCAGTTGGGAAATCAAAGGTGTAAGGTTCTCTATGCATCCCAGTGGCATCCACCTTAACATTCATTCTGTTCACCAAACAAGCTATGTCTTCTGTGAAAAACTGCGTGAAGAATAGGGAATCTAAGGGTGTACAAACAACCTTGTATTGTAAAATACAATACAAATATTGTGTTTTACAACAGTAGCTCCCTGGGCTCTATTAGTGCAGACTTAACCGTGCAGCTGCAGTACTGACACCTAAACTGCCACCATCTCCTCGGTCACTTTCCTGCATTGGCAGAGATGGGGAATTTCAGTGATGTACTAATCATTTAGTGCAGGGTGGGGTTTGGGTGAGGCTAAGGAAAATGAGCCATCTTCTCTTCCACATCCAGCCTTGCAAAGTGTCTGCCTCTGGTGCCTCCACAGGGAAGCTGGGAAGGTGGAACCCCATCAGACACAGAGCACCCAGCCCATTTATCTCTTTCCCTGGGTGAATGGGATTGCTCCAGCTCCTCAAGTGCTCCTTGATGTGCATATGTATTTACATATACACTTACATGAATTTGGCCTTTCCTGATGGATTCTGAGTCCGGCAAGGAGGAATATGGAGGACAAGCTCCATCTGGTTTCCCCTTCTTGTCGTACCACATAGGCAGAGATTTTCTCATCAGAACTTCTTTTCTTTCCCTTCTGGTTTTGTTCCATCACGTGCTCTGACATAAGCTATAGCAATACAAACTTAACCTTTAGTGGCTTCTGTATTCTACTTACTGTTCTGGCCCCTTACGAGAAATTGCAGTAAGGAATTCAGATGAGAAAATGTAAATGGTGATGTTTGGCATTTGGCAAAAACTGAATGAAATTTCAAGGACAGAGAAAAGTCATTTCACAAGACTTGAGGTAGTCTTTGCTCAAAATCATGGGGAACTCAAACATAGGGGATTTTGAGAGCCTCTTAGAAAGACTTTAAGAATTCTAGCCAGTAGAGAATAATGAAAATAATTACAAGTGTTAGATGAACTGATGGTTACTATTAACATCCTTTATAACTTGTTATCATTTTTTCAGAGTATTTGATTTTATTCTTGTATCTCATAATTCAATCTTACATTTACTAATATTTTTATTCTTATATTTACTTCTGGTAATTAATGTATTGATACGAAGGTATTGTGCAGAATAAGTTGATGTGGCAAAAGAAAAAGCAAGTTTCTGGACTCTTTATGAATCTTTTCATCTTTCATGATAATTAATTAGTTAATTCCTGAAATAGTTATTTAAAGGTTGTCAAATATGAAATAACTAATTTGTAAATCATTAACCCAGTACAAACTTGACCATTCTTAGAAATCAGCTTCAGAAGATGTGTTTTCTCATATTTAAGTTGACAGCAGTGGTCAGGTTCCCTTCCTTTAGCCTCACATATCCAGATATTAATCAGACTGCATCTTAAAAGCTCTGCACACACCAGCTGATTTTTCATTGTTCATGCCTTATGAGAACACTGGAGGCTGTCTCTAGTCATTTGTCCCTTTCTGAAAAATATGCCACCAGTCATGGAAGTTGGAACTATTTTACTGAAGCTTTCCCTGAGGGATTAATCATGATGAACTGGTTTAAATGCTAAAGCTCCATGTCCCTCAGTAGTCCCATTCTAATATCATCTGTAGAAAATGAAAACTCTGCAACTTCTGTAATTGATAAAGTAGCATTTACTGTCCAATGGGAAACACTTACTGAAAGTAGAATATAATGAGTATTTTATTCTTACAGAACATTTACCCCTTGTTCCCTTGTCCACCACGCAGAGGATCCCCTTCAGTTCAGACTGGTTCTCACTTTCATTAATTATTTGGCAATACTGTGTGAGGGTTTTCCACTCTTCTAAAGCAGTTCCTGCTCTGCCTCTGTTTGGTGCTGTTCCCTCAGAAACACCTGCATATCTGTGTTGGAAATTTCTAGCCTGTCTGGTTGTTTTGGGGTTTTTTTAATTGTAATTTGTGAAGAGGTATTTATGATGGATCAGTTCCATCACTGATGGAACACGCAAGGGCTTGTTTTGTTCAGGAGATAGTTTGGAGATTTTTTAACAATGTGCTGGTGAGTTTGTTGTGACGTGTTTATTTATAACCAGAGCTCTCAGCGGCTGACTGGTGAGCTGTTTAACTTCTCACGGAATATTTGTTGAACTTGATTTCCTAAATATGATTAAAAGAACAGTGCTTGAGTAAATATTCTCAGAATGATTACGGGAGGCAGGACATTTAAATAGGTAAAATAACAATCAGATCATAGAATCACGAGCCACGGATTCTGACAGAGAGGATCACTGTGCTTTAAATCCAAAACTCCCCTCTGAGAGGCGGTCGGGGGGTAGGGAGGGAAATATTGGCGGGTTTGAAAAGCCAGTCACGGTACTCAGGGAACTTCACAGGAACTTTAGAATCCTTCAGCCTTCACCGTTACCATGTCCCTTCTATGCTCTCTGTTAGACCATACTTACAAACTAACTGGGGCTTTTTGATTGAGTGTGCATTTCTGGGTAGAAAACGTGTAATATTGGGCTAAATTGCCTCCCTTCGCCTCAAAAAAAAAAAAAAAAAAAA